>WKFP01014360.1:313553-362529 GCA_011057875.1 Pterocles orientalis
GTTGGTGTGGGGATTTTTTTTTTTTTTTTTTTTTTTTTTTTGTTAGGATGTATGGAATGTGTTAAAACACAGGCAGAATTAATAAAACAAGCTGAACTATACCCTTCATGTACTTTCAGTAGCCTCTGAATAAGTATGTCTAGGAAATGCTGGTAGTGCTTGTGGAACACACTTCCACCCCAGTATGCTCCCAGTGCAGCTTGGTGTTTCTCAGTGCTTGCAGATGTTGGAAATTAATGAAACTGAAGAAGAGATGAGGGTCAGGGGAAGAAAGACAGACCTGTAAAATAATTCAGAACTTGCTTTTTGTAAACCATGGTACTGCTGCTTTCCCAGCCTACATGGCAAGTGCCACCAGCCAGTTATTAAAACATTTGGGCACTCTCGACATCCCTCGATGTGAATGTTGATTATGGGTAACAACAGTCTCTTAATTACTATATGCTGATGATAGCCAGCTTGTTATTGTCTTGTATAACAGAAGTCATGCTACACTTGCCAGATAATTATCTTCACTCACAAATCATTATCCTCGACATCCACTTGCTTAAGCCTACCTGTCACTGCTTCAATTAATATTTTTAGGGCAAGCTCATCACAGATGCCTTGCAGAATGCTCCCTTCAGATAAGTAACTCGCAGTGGATGAAGACTGGATATTAGTGCCGAGCCTAGGCAACGTCAGTCCTGCGAGTCAAAAGATAAGGGTAGCATCTCTCCTGTAAACATGAGTCCTTCAGTCCTTTTGCACCCAGTGAAATAGTCTTTGTGTGCGCTGAAGGTATATTTTCTACCATAAGGGATCTTCTTAACTCTAGCTGTCTCTTCTGACAGTGCTTTTGACCAAGGTATCGGGCAAAGGTTGGTGTGAGCCTACAGCAATTACATGGTTCTGTGTGGTGAGGAGAAGATTTCGCTCTTCCCCATTTTTTTCCCTTGTGAGTAGCCACAGCAGTTCTTAAGAAGAAAAAGCACTTTATCAAATGCACTTGCAGCAGAGATTGGTATTGTTCTCCTTGTATTTAAGAGGTGGGTCATTAAAATATTCTTTACAAAATAATAAATTATGTTAACCCCTGTTGGATAGGAACAGAGCACAGAGGTGATGTTTCCTGCTATTGCAAGCAACAGGGCAATAGAAACTACAAAATGTCTGCTGCTTGCCCTCTCACTGCAGACAACACACATTTCCAGACCCTTTGAGCAAGTTTAATAGCTGCTGGTTATGATTGCTGATCTCCTGGGATCTGCTGTGGAAAGAGAAGAGGTAAAAATCAGTGGCACTGTTGGTCTCATAGGAAGATTAACATGTGAAGAAGAGCTTTATGAAATGGGCTTTGCTGCTTTTGCAGAGAAAGACCAAGAAAAAAGCAACTAATCCTTACAGTCCTACTGTTCTGCCCAGGGGAGAACTGACTGACTCCAGATGAGGAGAATCATTAAAATCCTGCAAGTAAGAGACTATCCAGGCATCTACCTCAGTTATCTTAATTCTAGGAGGAGCCTCTGTGTCTTGGCTAGTCCTGTGTGATCAGAGGAGACTGAAACGACATAAAGATGGCCTCTCAAAGGATCAAAACTTGCATCTGTAATGCAAGAAAGAGCAGGTAAAGGCAGTACAAGAACAGGAAAATTTGAAAGGGGTGGAAAAATGACTGTTAGATACTGTAGAGGGTAGGTAGTCTGAGAGAAATTGGGAAAACCCCAGAGTTCAGCTAAGCAAGAACAGCAGGAAGTTACCAGCCTTCCCTCTAAGTAACAGTGGCGGGCACAGGTTTCACCGAGGATGGCAGTGGATGTCTTGAGGAGCCTTAAAATGAAGGCAAATCCATGTTGTTCTGCAGAAAAAGATGGATCTTCCAAAGGGGTCTGGAGAGTGCAGAGAGAAATAACTTTATTAATATGGAGGAGTAGAAATAACTTGTGTAATGGCTTGACAAAGAAGTGTGCAGTGTTGTCCTATATACTTGCTAAAGTCAGGAAAGCGTTAAATCAGTAATGTATCCAAACAGGGAGCAGAGTTTAGCTGTTATGAAAGGCTGCATCTATTCCCAACACTTATTTTTGCCAGAACAAGATTTTGACATACGCTTAAGTGTGAGGTCCAAGTCATACCAAAGTTATCTTGCCTCTTGACCTGCGTTCCACTGTCGGAGAGGCAGCTTGCATGTACCATGTATGCTGCCACCACATTAAACCTCAGGTCTATCAGGGCTAAAGAAAAGTTTAAGTTATGAAGGAGAAAAGATCTGGTTTTATTTGCTTAATTCCCCTCCTCAACTCCAGGAACATAACAGACCTTGTACTCGCATCCCCACTGGATAAAAAGGAGTTGTAAGAACTTGAGCTCTGTCTGGGAAAGTGGAGACAATGCTTCAGACCAGCATCCTGGTGCTCCCCATCATGCCGAGTGGATGTAAAAACAGACTCA
Source organism: Pterocles orientalis (assembly GCA_011057875.1). Taxonomy (NCBI): domain Eukaryota; kingdom Metazoa; phylum Chordata; class Aves; order Pterocliformes; family Pteroclidae; genus Pterocles; species Pterocles orientalis. The sequence goes on from WKFP01014360.1 coordinate 315,984, forward strand.
AGGTGCCCTAGCTTCACACAAAAGCCTTGAAATTATTGAACCTGAAATATTCCACCAGCTCCCGTTGCTTGCCCTTAACCCTTTGGGAGGGTTTAAACTCCCAGTTTTGCTTCTGGAGTATTTTCAAGAGCTCAGATTGAAAAGAATTGGAAAACTAGTTTCTTAAGTCATTTTTTTCTTGTCTAAATTAAAGAAGAGATGAAAAATGTTTCCAAAAATCTTTTCCTGCCCAGGCGGACCTGCAAGGCTTCTCATTATCAAATCGCCTCTCATTCATTCTCACATGCTGGCGTGCAGGTTTCCAGGTGGTGGCCAGCAAACCTCATGTTCTTGTGCCTGCTAGAGACATCCGTAAGCCCTCTGGAAGGCTGGCAGCGATGGGTATGTAAGGAGGGAGCATTACCTCTGCTAAACATAGCTAAATAAATTACTGAAGGGGGTGAGGAAAACTGACAGCCTCGAAGCCCTTCTGCTTCTCCACAGAGATGGTATTTGACGGAGTTTAATAGAGTGTTGGGCATGTCAAGTTGGGGCAAAATTGTTGTTAACCTGCAGAATTGCCTGTCAGATGGATTGGCTTTAACGTGCGATATTCTGCAAAGGAGGGTTGGAAAGGTGAGAAGGTTCTAGAAAGCAGAGTGCCATAGCACTGTGATAACTCTCTGCAGGGCTAGAGCCAGGTGTCTTTGTGAAAGGGAAGGCTTCAGAGAAAATAAAGCGGTAGGAAGAGAGGAGAAGCTTGGACAGGCTGAAGAAGAAGCATTTGAATATCTGACGGGAGAAGAACGGGACTGTGCTGCTGTTTCACCAACAGAGAACTCGTGGGATGTCTTCAGCTTCCCCTGTTGTGTCAAGCTTTTCAAATGTCAGAGCTGTGTGCTTTAAATATTCGCATTGTTCCTGTTCTCACCGAGTTAAATGTTCTGTAGCCACATCTGCCATCACACCAGATGTCAAAGCTTTCTGTTTCTCTTGTATTAAGAAGCATTTGCTTCATCTCTTTCGGTTTCAATTTTCTGGGCAGCTCTTTGTCTTGTCAACATTATGCCAAGTGAAACCCAGCCTGTTAGGGTTTGACAATGTTGCTTCTTCCTCTGGGCTCAATTTTTGGGAACCGTTTATATGTGGAAGGATGTGAGCAAATGCCCTAGACCATTTTTCAGAAGTGTCAAAGTAAATGTCCTGCACTAAAGTCCTCTTCAGCTCTTATGAAGTAATAAATCTGCCACGCTGGCTTCCTCTTCCACTTCACAGAAGCAGTTTCTTTTAATACAATAGCACAAGAGAAAGGCAGAATACTTCTTGGCCTTTCTCATGTATTCAGGAGGGTGATATTTTTCTCAAATTTAGCTTATTAAAATGTTAGGTGTTTTGTTTTACCAATATCTTTTTTTTTTTAAGGTACTCAGGATAAGCTGTGAGTAATCTTTTATCGCCTGAAAAGAAAGATTTACTCGAGTCTTTCCCTGATCTAGGACATGGGGATATAAGCTGTTGTCTGGATTCACATCTATTAAAAGTATGGAGAAATATTTTAGAGCATTTTAGTGTGCATGTTTAGTGGCTGCAGATCTAACCCGTGAATCTTTCTGTAGGAAGATAAAGAACAAGCACTCACTTAAAAACTTGTTAACATAATTTCGTAAATGAAGGATTCCTAAATAGAGGCTCATCTTTGCTGGAGGCTTGGAGAAAGATAGTTGGGGGTAACTGATTTGAAAATATTTATTTTTTTTATATATCGTGTGAGCCAATAACTATGGAAGCGGTACCTTTTGGCAGTTGTGGATGTTGCTGTCTGTGGTAGTACGCAAGCACAGTTTGGGAGCCTAGGACTGGAAGTAGGTGAATGAGGGAGGTGTGCTGATAAGAGTTTAGATCTTACAGTTATAAATCTTGGATGGATCTAGAACCTCAGAATTTCTTGCGGACACTGGTTGTACTGAGAAGTTGTCATTACTATTTGATTTCCTGATTTGCAAATCCTTTCTTGTTGGATTTTTCAGCAATGCTTTTCCTCTAAAACATTGCTAAGATTTCAAAGCAATGTAGATTAAAATATGACCTCACTGAAACTGAAGGTGAAGTTCCCAGTAAATTCACTGATTTTTACCATAATATTCCAGGATTTTACCCTAAACTGCTTTGTACGATGGATTCATTTCCATGGAAACTTCCAGTCTTGTCTGACTTGCAAGGACTTCCTCTCTGAATACTGGAAAAATCTCATCCCTACGGTTAATGCTTGTTTTCTAGCTCTGCTATCGGTTGGCTAAAGTTACTCTTTGCCTTCTCGCTTTATTTTTTCCCTTTCCCCCTTCCCTTCCTGGCAGATCTGCCAGTATATTTCATACTTTCGTTTCTCCATCAGCTTTAAATCTGCTATTATCTGTGGTGTTGCTCTGAAGAAAGAGCAGGAAACACAGGGTTTCTGGTGAGTGTCAAGCCACTGCAGCACTGAAACTTAAAGTTTTGAAATGCCTGAGAAAGGAAAGCAGCGATAAGGCAGCCCTGACAATAATATATGGAAGGAAGAACTCTTCCCAGAACCGAACATGATAATGAGAAATGAACAAACACTGGGAAGCAATGGAGTGAGAGAAACAGAATCATTATATGAAAGTTTCCCTAAAAATAATTTATAAGTGGGGAGGAAACAGCTGGTGATGATCCTGAGGCTGCTGAGGTCAAGCAGTTAATGAAGATGGAAAAGCCTTTTCCCCAGTGTTAACCAGTTGAAGAGAAGCTCTATATGCACAATTCCAAGGAAAACTAATGGAATTTGAGTACTTGCATTCCTTTTATACTGGCAGTGTTTGGCTGTTTAAGATGTAAACATTCAAAGTACACTGAATTCTTATTTCAATTTCAAAATTCTGCTCACAAGTAATAAGTGTTCATGTTTGCATCAGAGCTGTTGTTCGAGATAGTGTCTCTTGTATAACGTGGGGTTTTATTTAGTGTCTGTAACAGTGAAGCTGGTGCCCTGATGCCTTTTACTGCTGTAATTGAAGGGCCTTCTAAAAAAAAACGAAATATAAATGAATGCAGGAATTACTTCATCTGCTAATCAAGACCAGCAGCTGAATATAAACATAAAATACTCCAGATTAGGAAAATATATCCACTGGATTCCGAAAAAGACTCCAGGTAGATCATTCCATTTGAATTTGCTTTGGAACTGAGTTGTATCACTTAAGCTCTTCCTGAAATGGGTTTTGTCTTGCCAGAGCCAGTCCTCCAGTGAGCTGGCCAGCCGTCTTCCACAGACCTGGTGTGGCTGTTCCTGAGGGATTTCTGCTTTGTGTTTTATGGGGAAAAATACTTCATGCAGTGGAGCGCCATGGAGAACAGGGCCTTTGGTAAATGCGGTAAGAGCGTGTCTTCAGCGGCCAGCCACTGCTTCGCCTTGTGCGTGTCTTCACAGCCACGCATGGGCTGTGTCCTGTTCGACTGTGACTTTGTCACAAGCCCTGAACACAAAGCCTGCAGGCATGAGCTTAGGAATTAGGTTCATCTTCAAAACTAAACCATGTCACGCTATTAACATACTCAATGAGCTGGAGAAAATGGCAGGTGAAGGTGTTTGACTTCCTTCCAAATAGGATTTTAAATGGTCATTATGTTTGTCCTAGCTGCACATCTCATTGCTTCCGAGCTTTTATCCTCTGCAGGGCAAACATCAGCAGTCCCTGGAAAGCAGCTGCAGCTTCATGTAGGATTCACGTGCCTCAATACATACCTTGTTCTTTTAACTGTTTAAAATCTGCAGCCTCGTTGTTTTGGTTGGCGTACCTCTTCCCTTTGCTGTGAGAAATGTAAATAATTCTTCAGTTTCTCTGCACCCGAAAATTACAGGTTGCCAGCAAATCTGTTGAACTCTGCGGTGCCATAGACTTGGTGGTCCCACAGTTACCACATCCTGCTGAGAGGGGAAGTCCCTTATTAAATGTGCTGACATAATTGTCAGCAATTATCTGACCAAACCTTCAACTTTACCTGCAAATGGTCAGGACGGCAGGCTTGATCACAGGCCTGGACTTCCTGGTGCCTTACCCTCCTCAGGCAATTCTATGGAGGGTTACTTTGAAGTCTTCCCAGAAATTAAGAGGCCCTACAGAGAGGAAAAAGGCACAGATTATGTCAGGATGGGTCCCAGCTGGACAAGGTGACTACTTTTCCTTGACCAGGACCCCATATTTGTCAACAAGTTTTCCAACAGAAGTACTGACATCACGATCTTACAGCTTCGTGCCCCAGGCACCATCCCTGCTCCGTTTGGATGGTTCACCGCTCACCTTTATTCTTGATCTTCGGTGAAGCCAACGAAAACACAGACTTCAACAACAATCAAAAAAGGCAGAAAGCCAATAATATAGTTAGAATTGCAAATCCCGGTGGGCCCCACCTTATGTGGAGGAGTAGTAACAACTTTGGCTGAAGTTTCCTGCGTGTTTTAGCAAGCAGTCCCAAGGACAGACAATAATGCAGCCTGGTTTCCTACGGAGCTGGTTTATGCTTAGATTCTCTGATGTCTTTTTCTCACCACCTCCATCGTTGAGGTGTAACAGTTCATTCACAATATGCAGAGTTGAAAGAGAAAGGTTTAGAAAAAAAAAAAAAGGCATGTGGAGATGAGTCCTTGACTCTGGGGAATGGAGGTAAGGCATAAACAGGTGTACCCACTTTTGGGGGCCTGGGCCCTCCTACACTATGACCCCAGAGGTGGCTGAGCATAATTTGCATCCTCCCAGTGCTGCTGTGCAGAAAATTTTGCTCTCCCTACGGTGTGAGGGGTGTCTGGGCAGCAGGAGCTGCTGCAGGATAGCTTTTGGGAAGGCAGAGACCTTCCAGCGCTGTTCGGGAGAGGCTCAGGCTTCTCCCTTTTCTCCTCTGTCTTTTTCAGGTGTTTTCCTGGAGCGCTGTCACAGCCAGGAGCTTTCTTCTTGCTGTGTAATAATTCCTTTTTTCAGTCCCTTCAGGAGCTGCCAAGCAGGCAATGAAATCCTTTCCCTCTAGGTGTCACCACTGCATTGGGAAACAGATCTTTTCCATTTCAGCCCAAGATACAACCTGAGTATATTTCACTCCTGCTTTGAGCTTATTTACAAAAAATTGACCAGTTGGGCTACATTTGGGATTAATTTCGTTTTACTAAGTCAAATGATTAGTGATTCCTCACCCAGGATGAAGGGAAATAATTTCTTGAATGCTACAGGTTGACTTTTTTTTCCTTTCTTGCACTGAATTAATATTCTTCTATGACATACTGTCTGCTAAACATGTCTTTTTTCCTAAGTCGTTTAAACTCAGCTCCAAGGTGATTTGAGGGGAGAAAAACGAGCAGCAAACCAAAGCACATGAACACGTCCTGGATGCCCTGGGCTCTCAGCACGTGGGTGGGCTGGAGGAGGAACGCGGCAGAGCTGGGAGTGTTCATCACCTGTGTCTTCACTTTAAAGCTCTTCTGCAAAGCTCTCTGGGTGGTTCCAGGTTCATTTCTGAGAACCCACAATATGTTAGTCTTTGGCATTAGAGAGACCACAAAAGCCTATTGCATAAAGTCAAAATTAAGCTGATTTCCCTCCCACGCACGCATAGAAGTCTTAAGACTTTGTAACTGCTTCCATATCTTGCTTAGTGAGAAGAGTCAGCTACAGCGCTTGGCTTAGTTTAAACCTCTAGATGCAAGGTTTTCCAGCGAGCCCAAGTGATTTAATTTAATTTAATTCCCTTAGGTGACTTTTTTTTTTATGTTCATGAGTCCCTTAAACTGGCTGGAAAATATCACCCAGAGCACTAGGAAGCATTAACTAATTAGTGGCTCGTACTCAAAGTCCTTCACAAATGACATTATTTGTTTCACGGGACTTTGGACTTCGCACAGCAGAAAGCCTGAGCAGCTGACTTTGTTACAACTGTTTTACAGAAGGGTCAGCTTCGAAACCCAGCAGTTAAGGACAGACCGAGGCCGCTGCAGAAGCGCTGACTTGCAGCAAAACATCTGTTAACCACAACCCAGCCTGGCCTCTGGCTTGCCTCCCTAAAGGGCTGCCAGCTGCTGTGGGTGTCACGTCCCCCTCCCTGAGGTGGTTTATATCAGTAAAATGAGTTGATGTTTTAACTTGTGCTGTATCAGCAGTTGGGAAAGAAGGTGCTCCACGGAGTAGCTGAAGTGTTGAGATGCGCAGTGTTGCCAGTGCAATAGTCCTTATCGCTGTATCAAGCCGTGTTTTCTGAACCAGATTGACATATGTAACGTTTTGTGTTGCTGCTTGTTGTTTCAGCTGATTAATGGATCTCCCACTCAGTTTTTTACATTTATTTTGATTTGTTAGCAGTTATCTCTTCCCATTGAACCTCCTGTGCTTTGTAGCCACATGTAGTGGGGCTGTTGCAATTTCAATTCATACACATAAGGGGGCAGATTTGTGATTGTTCTGGAACCTAAATCGATTTTCTTTGTGTCAGGAATTGCTTCGGGATAATCTTTACAAGAGACAGAGTAATCTTTGTACTAACTGTCCAAGAATGTTGTCTTGAACACGAATAACCACTGGTTGAACCGAGTGAGGTTTAATAATGGGTTTCCTGTGGACATGTCTAGCAGACTTTCTCTTCTCTAAAGACTGCACAAGGTCTCCAGAGAGGTGCTGTTTTCCCCTTGCACTGTGAGATTGATTTTGTGTGTGGGTGGTTTGTTTGTTTGTTGTAATAGCTGGAAATGGCTATAATGCTTTTATTAAAACTTCATTCTTACTCTCTGTTTAAAACTTGAAAACAGACTTCAGGTGTATTTATAATTTCTCTCGTGGAAAGAGATTAGAGACTTGTGTCTGAACTCTCCTCCCTTTCTCATCGTGCTAGCTCATATGTCTTCCTTGGCCCCCAAGCAGCCGTCTTTTCTTGCCAGTCTCCATAAAATTATCCCTGGAGGCAGCAGTTCCTTGTCTACTGCAGTAACTACATTTTCCCTGATTTCTTAATCCTTCATCTGGATTGTTTTGTCTGAGTTTCAAGCTCTTTTCCTCTCCCTGTAGGACCTGCTTCACTCTGTTCCTTATCTGCTACTGCCTCTAAAGCCTCTATGGTCAGATAGCTGAATAATATCCGAGACTGTCATCTCCATAAAGAGAATTTGGCTTTTAGCCTCAGGTCTAACCCTGATCTCTACTGTCATCCATGTTCAAACTGAGCTAAACTGGCCAGATAAAGAGAACGAAGATATCTCAAACTGGAAATTGTCATCCAGGACTTGAACCAAGTCATCTGAGAGCTGGATGAGGCTTTGGCCAACCTGGGCTAGTGGGAGGTGTCCCTGCCCATGGCAGGGGGTGGAACTGGATGATCTTTAAGGTCCCTTCCAACCCAAACCGCTCTGTGATACTCCTTCAATGCTTTCCCCCCAGCAGGAGAGAGTGGAGGGTCTCAGCAGGAAGCACCAGGAGATATGTCCTAAACACATACAGATAGGCAGGGAGGACCAAGAGACTTTGCTGCGGTTTTATGTTGGAGCTCTGTGTCCGCAAGCTTGGGTCAGAACAGGTACCAACCGTTTGGACCAGCTTCAGTTGGGACCCGCTTCTGAAGCTCTGACAGAAAGGGCAAGGCTGAAGTGCTGCATGGAAAAAAGAGAACCCATAAGAAATCTGAACCCTTCAAACTCACCCGGGGAAAGGAGGCAGTTCAAGGTTAAAATGGTGTGAGGAAAGGTAAGCACGTGAAAGGAAACAGTTATCTTGCCTGAGCACAGAAGGCCCACTAGTTAAAGTGCCTTAAATTAATTTAATAAAACAGTGCAAACCCTGTTTGAGAAAATGAGTTCTCCTGGGGTGGTTCCTGGCCTATGTCAACTTCGCCCGGGTTGATTTGTGACGGGCTTGCAGAGCTGCCTGGGATATCAGCACTAAATGTGTTTACTTATTTTTACATTTCGTACGAAAAGAATGAAAGGGATTGTGCCTTCAAAAAGTAAAAGCATTAAACAATCTTTTGTCAGTGCAAAGTACACCTTCAAGCCCTTGTAATGTTTAAATACTTAGAATATGAAGTCACTCAGCGCTGCCTTACCACCCACCTACTAGGGCCTGTTTCTCTTCCGATTCTTACCCTTCAATTGTATAGACATTACACTATGCAGCTCCACCCTGCAGCCGTTTCCTGCCCAGCTCCTTACTCCTTGGTATTTTCTGATTATTATTTTTTCTCTTGTCTCCTTTTCTGTTTTTCCTACACTCCATTTTTTTCATCTGTGGTTCCTAGACTGCTTCTGCTGCTTTGCTCTGTTCTGCCCAAATCTAACCCTGCCCCTGTTTCTTTTTCGCTGTGTGGGATAAGTGCTAATCTCCTTCAGCCTGCGAAGCAATGCGGGACATCTTTTTATAGCCCTGCCAAAGATGAGAAGGAGGTGAACTTTCTTAAGAACATAAGAACTGGTTCAGAACAAGGGTCCTTCTGACCCAGTGTGCCGTTTCCAGCAATGATTTGTGCACTAAATAAGAACAAGACTGACATTTATGATGCTCCTTTCTTCTGTGCCGTCTCAGTCTCCACCAGTTTTCAAGTTGTCTGCTCAGTGACCCGCAGTGAATCTCTCCCAAGGCTTTGTCTCATCTTGATCCCATGCAGACCCTGCATCCAGGGCAGCTTTTGGCAAGAAGTTGTGCAGGTCAGTTGTTTATCTGGGGAGCTCACAGTGGGGCTGTGGCCGGGAAAACCTCTCCTCTACTAAAGTGGGCAGGAAAAGGGATGCGACCTGCCCCCACTCCAGTCAAGCTGTATTTTTTGGCTTCTGCAGAACTACCCTGAGCAGTAGGAAAAATGCTGGCTTAGATTATTTCAAGCCGAAGCAGTCCTGTGGCTTGTTTTGTTTTTGTTGTGAGTCATAAGTCATTATGAACACATTATTCTCGTGCTGACGAGTCTCCGCACTGGTGCTATAGCAAAGGGCAAGATGGCTTCTTTTAAACACACACGTGGCAGTACCGCTGCTTACAAATCCCCTCCTTTCCAGTTTTAAGAGAGCCTTGAGGTCCAGTATAGTCCTGTGTAACAGAAAAAAAGCTACACTAGACAAGTAAGCAATGAGATTTCAGCTGTTCTTTAATAACCTTTCATATGCACACGTTTAGCCTCAGCAGATGATTGTCTTTCACTGAGCGAGAGCTGAACCAAACTCTTGCTCAGACTACCTTGTGTTTTCTGCTGGCTGCAAGGATGCTTGTGGACTCTTCCAGTGCTTCAGCTGGTCAGTGGTAACTCGTTCCACCATGTTAAGCTGCTGTTTCAACCCTTGAGCCCTACAACTGCCTTCATACTGGGGCTGCAGCAACAGTCTGTATAAAAAAGAAAAACATACAGCTGAAGTGACTGTTTGCATAGCTGCTTGGAGTTAAAAAAGAGAAGGGTTTGTGCCTGTCAGCACTAAAATGTATGTTTTCCTGAGTGTTTTCTTGTGATAACTTCTAATATTTATTTATTGGATCAAGCTTGGTTCCCACAAGAACTCCAAATAGTCGTCTGGATTTGAAGCGACGCAGATTTTCTCAGTTGGCATGGCTGCTGGGTGGCAAAGCTCGCTCCCATGGCTTCTGGGCACTTGGAATTCCTCCGTCCTGATCTCTCTCCCCTGAGAGTGTTCAAAATAGGTACCGCAGGGGAAGGGGCTCGCAGGGGTGACTCCAAGTGGAAACAGTTCTATTTAAAAAAGTACAACTAGTTTCAGCTGAACTTGGAGACTTTTGCTCCCTGCCTGGAAATGTTCGAAAAGTTTCAAGTTCACTCGGAGCCCTCAAGAGCCTGGTTCTGTGGGAATTAAAAGAGATCAGGTAAAGTTAATCTGAAAGAGGCGGTGGTTCATTAAACACCCAGAGACTGCAGCCCTCCCTTTGGTACGTAACCCTGTGAAGATGGCCTTATCTTCAGGTTTAGTCTGAGACAGTGCTTTCCTGTAAGCATGGCTGTTGTTTACATTTGCTTCCTTTCTCTTGTCCTCCTTGAATGCGCTCTGGATACCTAAAGATTTATTTGTGCCATTTTTTTTGTGCTTTATCACCTGGTCATATGAAGTTTAACATATCAAAGTCAGCTTTTATTTTTTTTATAATGGTGGTTTCCCTGGAACACAGCTGATTTCTGACCTTGGGACCCAAATTGCTGAAGAGGATGTGAACTATTTAGAATAAAGCCTCACTAAAGATTTCTCTAAGCCTTTAGAGGTACCTGCTATCATCTGTACATCTAGGATGACACGATCAAGTGAGTCAAAAATGTATTTATGAATATTACATCTGAGCTCTAACTAGAAACTTTGTCAGCTGGCGTCTTCCGTTGCGTGGAAGATTCATTTCGCCTAACTTTGGTCACCGAAAAGCTGATTGCTTAAATCTGAGCCCGCACACAAGGTTCCTTTATAGCCGATGCAGAAAGAGAGGCGCCTCGAGGGCACAGCCAAGCCAGCTTAAAATGCCTGGCCGGAGGTGTCAGCCTCTCTCCAGGAGTGACAGGGGAGCCTGGACAACTGCCTCCCCAGCCCGGGGAGGGGGGTGACAGATGAGATGAGCCCTGGCCTGGCGACACACTCAGCAGGAAGAGGGGAGCCGAGGTTTGGCATGTGGTGTTGGTGTGGTTTTATTTCTGTTCCTGGTTTTTAATTGTTAGGATTATCTTCTAGTCCATCATTCATGTGAGAAGCCGTGCAGGGCTGACATACCTGATTGACAAGGGCCTGGTGCACAAAATTGGGTGGCTCAGGAGCTGGGGGTGCGTTAGCTCTGACCCAGGGAGCAGTGCTCTTCTGCCAGGGATGATCTTGCAGCAGTGAGAGCGATTGCACGGCTGCTGACAAGCAAAATATTTTGTCAGCAGCTGCACTGTTTCTCCCTCCAGTCCTCCTCCCTCCTCCGCTTCAGCATTTACATCATATCTCTGGAAATGAGAGTACAAATAGCTCTGAAGTGGGCAGAATTACTACATGCAGCGTGTGCTTAATCATGTATCAGGAGATGTTCGTTCTGTCAGCAGCTTTCATTTTTCACTTATTAAAGAAGAATCAAGTTTTTCTCTTTCTAGTGATGGATTACTGCCGTAAATCCTCTCTTACACGCTTGCAGGCAAGAGTACCTGCCTGCAGAACCAGAGCTCTCTCTGTGCAGCTCTGCCCCTGCATAGCGTGAGGCTCTGCGGAGGAGAGTCTGCTCTTGCTGTCTTCCAGAGGAAAGCAGGGATGGAGGCAAGGGCAGATGCCCAGGTGAGGGAACAGCCGGGCAACGCTCTGGGCCACCACTGGCATGAAAACATTAATGTCTGCAGGGACACCAGCTCCCTCCTGTGCCCTGTAAGAGGGATTGTGCCACACTTTGGGCTCATGCCTAGTGATGCTTCTTCTCCTCTCAGCTTGGGCATGGCCTGAACTCATAGACTCCTGGAAGCACCCAGGTTTTTTTTGATTCCTGAGCAGTACAGGTTCTTTGGGATGTTTACAGTGGCAGTTGAAGATGGTCTGGGCAGTTGCAGAGTTGTCTCAGCGGGTCAGCTCGCCAGCAAAGCAGACCGAAGGTTTTCCCCCTCAGGTTTATGTTTGCTACCTCTCTGTTTGGCCAGCACAAATGTTTGTACAGTCCCGTTGTCACTAAATCACCGAAATAGTACTGTTAATGAACAATAGCCTTTTGTGAAGATTATTTTTATCTGTTTCATTTCAGTGCTTGGTGGGCTGCAGTGCATCATTCAACCAGAAGCCTTTGAAAAATACCACTGTGTTCTAAGCAGAAATGTTGAACAGTTGGAAAGGGATTGGGATGGGGAAGGGAGGAGATTTGACTGTGCTCCTGAAAAGTCCTTGTCCTGCTGCAGAAAGGTCTGGCTGCCAGCCTTAGCAACAGAGCTTAGCGCTTACTGGATTTGACTTGGAGCAGATACCCCACTGGGGAGGGAAGGGTGAAGGCAAACTGGAAGGAAGATGTTTGGGTCATAAGGGAAGTCTGTGGTGAAAAGATATCACTTCAATCCTCAGATGAAACTCGGTGTTGCTGTCTTGGCTGCGGAGAGACTGTTAATGTGCAGCTCCGGAGAGGTCATGCGTGTGATTATTTAAGGATATCGGTGTGTGTTTAATCTCCTCGGAGCTTATCTGCTCACGTTCAGTGCTGCTGTTGATTGCTTCTTCAGACTAATAGCTATAATATTCCACCAGTACCAGTGAGGAGCAAACACTTCTAAAATGGAAAATCCCTCTTCCCTTTCAGTCTGCACTGAAATTTATAAAACTCTTTAAACAGAAATTTAATGTTCTCTGTATAATATAAACCTGCCCAGAGTGTCTGAAGGCGCTTCCTTTCAGAAGCAAAGGTTGTTCCAACATAAAAGAACAAAATAATAGTTATTCCAGAGTGTCTGAAAAGTACAAGAAGTTCTCAGCTCAGCAGCAGCTCCGCTCGGTCCTGTCCAAGTGGTAGATGGATTGAAGTGTTTTTGATCGCCGGTTAACTCCGCTGCCGTGGGTTTTCATGGCTTTGCTATTTGAAAGCTGAGACTGCTAGAATGACTAATTGCACCAGTGTTGTAAACCGTGATGCTGCTCCTGCCAGAAAGTTATTGCAGCTTTCTAAACCACATTTCCAGAGCACAACCCGGCGTTCTTTTGCTCTCTGTATAATTACAGCTGTAAGTATCCCGCTTCCTTTTGTGCGCTCCTGGCAGCGATCGCATTAATGAGCTAGCATTAATGATGGAGAAGCAGTCTGCAAACTTGAACTCCATGGGGTTCACCGGCACCATTTTCCTCTCGGCCCCTGAAGTACTGAGTTCATCTCTCTTGCTTTTTAGATATTGAAAATGTCTTTCAATAGGTTTTTCTTCAAGTAAGGCTTTTTACCCTGGAGCTTTTCAAGATAAGGAACCGTGACAAGCCCTGCTCTAAGTGCCCTTAGTCAGAGTTTGTTTGCATAGTGCTTGGGAGGCCTCTTACACTGGCCAAGGCCTCTGGATATAGTTGAAGTGGAAATATTAACTATAGTACATTGGAAATCCAGAGGCTCTTTTTTTTTTCACCTCCCCCCCTGCAGAAGAGCTTTAAATTAAAATTCAAAAGACTCTTTGTAGAGCTTTTCTGTTCTTGTCGTTCAAAACAGGATTCACCAGTGTGGCTTGCTCGTTTGGGGAAAAAAATTTACTTTTAGTCTGTTCATGTTGCTGTAATGTTCACCATCTTGGTACTTAACTGGTACAAGTGGTTTATATTTAAGAACAGCGTGCACTGAAAACAGGAAAAAAAAAGGGGGGAGGTTGGAAATCAAGAGGGAAAGGAAACGCCGAATTGCTGCCCAGTCTGAAAAATGTATTTTGGATCTTTAAAAAGTTAAGAGAACTGCCAGATCAAAGCATTTCTCCAGTTTCCTGGATAAGTCATCAAAAATAAGTTAAAAAAAGTGCAGACTGTCGAATGATGCTGACTAGGCGGTACAGATTTACAGTAAAAAGGGAGAAAAATGTCTCAAATAACATTAATGGGAAGCTGCTCTAACCTGATGAGTGAAGCTCTTCTGTGCTTTATCCTCTAGCCTGACTAATGGGAATCTATTCTAGCACACCCTTTGTGGATGTCTTTTAGATTTTTGTTGACTCCAAAAATCTTATTTATGGCTTCCCCCCCCCCTCTTCCTCAAAAAAAATAGCAAAAGTCAACAGAAAAAAAACCCCCTGTCTGTGGAGAAGACAAGCCAGAAAAAGATGCTTAAGCAGCAACGCAGTATTTGACAGAAACATTTGCTTTTTGATAAATTGATTTAAGATGAGGGGTGGTTTTTCACTGCTGTTTACCCCTCAAGATGTGGCTAGCTCTGAAGGGAATCATCATCCTTGAAATTAAGTTCTGAGGATAAATCTGACCACATGCTCCCTGCCATGGCTGCATCCATGCCGTCCTGTGCTGGCAGGAGGATCCTGATGTTTATTCAAGGAAGGTGGTGAACAATGACTGTTTCCTTAGGCTGGCTTCAGTGGGAAACAACTGAGCCTGCCCACTTGCCTTTATCAATATGTTATCTACGAAATTGCCCAAACTTCCTCTATTAAGATTACTGGGGCCCCCATCTCCTCCCCTTCTACGTTGCTGAACAGGTTTTGTGTTCAGGACTTGCCCTGCCCCTCTCCATGTTGCTAGCTGGTTTTTCTAAATCTGTTTGCGAGGCCAACTTGAAAACACACGTGTGTCGTACACGAGCTCTTTTAAGGTTAAAAATATTTCATAGCTAATCTCTCTATGAACCATGAGCATGGCAATCTCTATTTTAACAGGCTCTGGAAAGATTTACTCTTGGCAAGACTGGCAGTATCATCATTTGCTGGTAAGCAGCCTGGAACATTCATTTCTTGAAGCAAGCTGAGGGTACCAAAACAAAGTGTTTGTTCTTTCTGTACAGTTTCAACAAGATTGCCCTTCCCCTGCTCTTAGTTTGGAGAGATTTTTCTTTGCCAGCATGTTGCCGCAACGTTTTACATCTCCAAAATTTATTTTTGTGTATTCACATAATCGTCGTCACAACCCTGAAGTTCTTAATCACTTTGAAATAAGTTTCAAAGTTACATGAATCAGCCAGCTATAATTAACACTTTCTGCTTGTCTTGAGCCTGGTAAGATAAGGAAAGAGTCTGTATTTGAAATTATGAACAACAAAATTATGCTGGAGACAGTCTAGCGAGAAGAATCTTTTTTTCAAGGAAGTGACGGAACACAAGTTGTTTTGTTCTGGTGACACAGCAAGGGTATCTATGGATAGCCCTGCAATACGGCTGGGCTCTTGCAACAGCTTTGTGGTAAACACAGCAATTAGCAATATCCAATTAACTAATTTTATTCTGCTTTCTTCAGGAAACATTCTATCCAGGCCACTCTGCGCTTCTTTTAATTAATCATACAGTGTTTTGAGCCATGACCAACTAGACCATGCTCCGTCACGCAGCTCTGCTTTTTCTCTTGGTGCGTTGTGAGATGCGGTGGGTAAAACTTCCAGGATTGCTCTGACGGTCATCACTGACCTTTCATTCACCAACAACCGTCTCCAGATTCTTGACAGACTTTGCAAGGGATGCCCATCTGAGCACTGCAATTGTGAGTCATCTATTTGCACGTAATACGCGCGTGGTAGTCATGCAGATGACTAAATTTGGCTCGGTGCTTTTGAAGAGCTCTGCAGGCTCTAGCAGAGCTAAAGGCAGAACAAACAAACAAAAAAAATCAAGCAATTCTGCAGGAAATCATCCCAATGATCTTTGCTTAAGTGGTACCTCCTCAGGGCTCAGTTAGCAAGCGGTGACTGGAGAAGGGGACAACAGGATGAGATGTGATGAAGCTTTGAGATGACAGAGGCCACTTTCCTAAAGGTGTTTTTTCCACTTAACACAAGACTCTGCTTCCCTCTGCCTGTCCGTTTGCCCCTCCTGGTAGTTTCTGGCCGATCTCAGTTCCCCACACTTGGCCAAAGACTTCAAAAAGGAAGGAGAATCAGTAAGATCTCTTTACACCACAAAAAGTTCATTCCTATTAACAAAAGGTAGTCAGAAATGTTCTAGATCTTGGTATGACAGACAAATAAGAGAATTCCTACTCCCAGAACACTGTCGATGTTGGTGACGTGAGGAGGAGCAGTTTCTGATTTCTGCTTTGCCTTCTTCTCTTGATTGAGTCCTTTTACTAGACCATTGAAGAGGACGAAAGAGCAGCTGGTCTATAACAGATCTGTGTTGGGTGTTTGGAGAACTGAAGGGAACTTTTAAACTGGGGCAGACGTCCCCTTTTTGGGGACGTATTAACTGTATTTCTCCCCACAGCTGAGGGACCAAGGTAAAAAGCTTCGATGATGGAGTCTGAAATGGAGAAATTTTTCTCCAGCTCTCGTGGATAACTGGAAACAAAGCTCTCTGTAGATTTTTTGAACCTTGTACTCCCCACCCCTACGACTCATTTCAAAATGCTGAGGTTTCCAAGTTAATGCCTTTCGTAAGTGCCCATTTCTCCTTTTTGTAAAAGAATAGTGGCTATGTACTCTTGATACTGAGCAGTAACAGTAGAGAGGTTAATACCTCTGTGATCATCTCTGCAGGTTGTCTTTTGAAAGAAGCAGGTTCCCAGGAAATGCCAAAAAAAGCCTTTTTCAAGGACAGTGGGGAGGCTGGAGTGGGAGGCGTCTCGCACATTTCGCTACGTGAGTCCAACCCTAGCTTGAGCAGAGGGAGAAGGAAAATACTGCATAGGCAGGCCCCCGAGGTACATGCCTTACAATGTGTGTGCCAAAAAAAAAAAATACTACTTTGGATTAAAACCTTATTGTAACTCCTGTGTAATGGGAACGAGATGTGCTGGGCAGCAAATGGAAACCGACAGTGGTTGCTTTAAACTCTGAGTGAGAAGACATGGTGCTAGTTGTACAATACCTTTAAATCTGAGCTTTCTGAAAGGCTGCTCTAGCCAAACTTAGGCGATTATACCCCATAAAATCTCCATTCGGTTGGAAGCTGGGTGCATTCGTACGAATGGCCCAAACTCATTCTTGTTCTCAGCTTCATACCTGCGGTTCGATTTGCGCCCCATGGGCAGGAGGGAACAACTCGAGGTGCACCCAGGACCCCAAAAAATGCAGCTGGGGCAGCTATAAGCAGCCCACATCCATACTGGGACGACTGGGCGTTACTCTGAACAGTCTGCAAGCCTCGTGTGGCTTCCAGGCCACAATTTGGCTGCCTCTGGTGTTGGAGATCAAGACTGATGGAATAAAATTACAATCCTGCTTCCCAGCATGAAAGCTCATGCCTGCCTTAGAGACTGAGACTTAGTCTGCTCTAGGAGCTCTTTATAGCTGTGCAGGGCACAGTTTGCAGACCATTAATTATATCTTTTTTTTTTTTTTCTATCTGTAGTCAAGGTTTAATCAAACTCGTAAATTTTGGTCTGGGCAGCCTAGCAGGTTAGATGTTGGGATTAAACAGTAAAGAATTTTTTTCTTTCTCATGAGAAAAAAATGACTCTATTTTAAATTTCAAAGAAATCTGATGCTTATTCCCAGATTTTCTTCTCGAGCGGTATGTACTCTTATAAATCCCAAAGAATGTTCCCTTCTAGAAGTTTCTGCTCCATCTAGCAATCAGTGTACTGGTATGCAGCTCTTGGAAATGCCACTTTCCTTTCTGGAGCAGTGTCACGGACATAGCGATTGTATTAAAAGGTTTTGGCTGCTCCTAAGGTACCTGAAGGTCCTGTTGTCTCAGGAACAGTTTCTTCTGGTTTTATATAAGTCATAATTCACATGTATGGTACTTTGAACAAGCTTAATTTTTATATTTATGTATTTTATACATTTTAGGTTATATATAAACATATACTTAGATATCTAGATATGCCATTAGGTATTTATTTTGGATATTTACTGTTCTAACCATTTTGAAGCCCATAATGATGTTCCTGCTTCCTGGTTTTCCACTGCAGATGCTTCTGGCTTAGCATTTTCACTGCTGACATGGCAGCTGCTTTGCTCAACCCTTGGAGCAGGTGAAATTTTCCCTAAACATCTCCCAAGGGGACCTGAGCCACCCCAGAAGCCGCAGGGAAGCGTTGCTCCTTTCCTGTCACCCACTGAGGTGTCCAACCAGCTCTCGCTCCCTCTCTGGATCAAAGTATATCATGTTCTGCTACGACTTCTTCAGCTTTTTATGTGTGGCAGGCACATTCCTTCACAAGTGAGGAGTAAAGACAAGATCCATAGTGGTCTTGTCTTTTTTGGTACCGTAAGTCTTGGGGTCATCTCCTTGGGTCACCCCAAGAAATAAAACCCACTGCCTGGACACTGGTCCTTTCTCGCGTCAGGAGCAGAGAACCAGCTCAGGCATTCATCAGTTGGTTGGATTTCTTCTCACATTTGAATTTGAAGTAAATTATGGTGGCTTTGTGCATTCACAAGACATATGCTAAGCAAAGGGTCAGCACAGAAATATATTTCTGGAGGAAAAGTGCTAATAAACTCACTCTGCAGTCTGCGTGTGCTGCATAAACTGTTTGCCTCATCACCAAAAGCATCTTGTATTCCTTCACATCTTGCTTCCAGCAAGGTACACTTCATATACCATTCATCTTGTTTCCCTGCGTTGCCTGATAGAAGCGCAAAAAGTATTTTCTGGGTGGTTGACTTATATTTTCCAAATACCAATCCAGAGCACCCCACCCTGCACAAACCTTTTGCAGACAAATGCTTTTTCTCTTCCGATACGGAGAGCCGCTGACGTTAAATAATCCTAATACTCTGCGAGATGAATTTGCAGCAATGCTGGAGTGCAAGACCCCTGAAAGTCCGAAGGATTTGCATTCCTTTATTATTTCCAGGTTTTTTGTAATCCCGTGGGATTTCAGTACGAAGAAGAAAGGTGCAGCTGGCGAGGACATGCCTTTTCCGTCTGAGTTTGTGACAGCAAGGGGGAAATCTTCTCCCCATTAGGTGATACAGCTGGCTGCCTTTGGAAAAAAATAAAAAGTGTGTGGCCTGTTTGGGACTAAAATTCTACAGGCAGAAACCTAATGACAGACAAAAATGTTTCTCCATACTACAGCCAGAATAAGCTTTAAAAAAAATTGTTGCTGGAAACATACCTTAAGTCCACCAGACAGTGAAAGCTGGAACATAACTTGTTTGCTTAACTCGGTGCTAGTACAATAAATGACTTGCATAAGGCAATTCGTTTACCATTGTTCAAAGAGCAAGGATTATACAAACGGTCTATTGTGTGTAGTGCTTTCTGGTGGTTTCACTTTCTTGGATGGAGAATGACTTAATGAAAGACCACAACTCAATTCCTGGTTGTAATTTTATGGGAAGCTACAAGGCTGCGTTGTCAAAGGTGCAGTTTGTTGCCTCCTTTCATTTCAGCTTCATTAACCTTGCAAAATGAGGCCACAATATTATTATTTTTTGTTGTTATTGTTTCATCCTTCCTTTTGGGCAGATTGGCAGGTTTGTGGTCAAAGAGAGATTTTTTTTTTTTTTTCCTTCAGACCAGTGGGAGGTCTTTGCCTGCCTCTGTTGCACAGAACCATTTATTGTCAAAAACAGGATTTTTAATCTAACACCTGCAATCGTCGTGGGGAATACTGCCAATCCTTCTGGTCTCTCCTTCCTAAAGCCTGTGCTACATCAATGTATTTATGACTTCTGTGCTAAGAGCTAACGATGGATGATACCATCAAAGCTGTGGAAATCAGATGTAGCTTATAAATCGCTGCAGCAATCTGTAAGTTATTTACTTTATTCCTTTTTTTCTGCTCGCAGGTACCCTCTCAGGCGAGGCAGCTCTTTCATGTTTCTGACTCCGGGACCATACTGGGGCTTTACCCTGGTGAGTGAAACAGTTGATGGGTCCATATTGCAAAAGCAGGGAAACCAAAGCAGGAATACAGAGGTGAAGGTCATTCTCCCTGCAGGAGAAAGAAAATCAACACATTCCTCTCTACCTGGCTAGACACTTTCTGAGCTACTGAGGCTTCTGTGCTTTAGCTAGACGGTCCTTTTTGCACACAGGGATTAAGAAAAAGCATTTATATTAATGTCCTGGACACTGTGGTTTCTTTAAAAACATTCTGATGTGTTTCAGCTGACAGTGCAGTAGGCAAGATGTAAAACATGATGTGGAAATAATTTTTTTTTCCCCGAAATACAAAAATCTGGGGTTTTTTTTTTTGGTATAGAGAAGCTGCGTAGAGCAAGCGCTGTACAGTACTGCTGTAAGCCTTGTACTTTCTTCTCCATCCTTTAACGTACATCACTTCTGAGGGAAGTGGTTTACAACCAGCTTCTAGAGCTGGTACAGAGAGATGAACCCCTCTGCAGAGCGGTTCAGACGACCTACACTAGGTTTCTGTTCTGAATTGCTGCTTCATGAACTCCATCCTTCTTTGTGCACTGAGGTGGTGAGTCAGCTGAAGTAGGTGCATAGTGTCTGGTGCTGGGTATAAGGTTTTGTCCATCTTAAAGCTCATTTTTTCCTGAGCTGCCTAAGCTGATTTGCCCCCCACTGGCCCTGGAAGCTCTGATCCCATCCTCAGCCAGGAAACTGATCTGGCTGCAAAACTTGCCTTACCAAAAAGAAAACAAAGAGTTTTGGATGAGCTGATGCAGCTGACTGCACAAGCTTTATGAATGCCTGTGTCGGCACGAGGAAGGGCGTGAGAACATGTCTGGAGGTGGGGAAAAGGACAGGGCTACCTTTTTTATGAAAGAAATCCCATCTAAAATCAACCGGAGCTCCTTGTGAAAGCATTTAGACAGGCGCTCCGCTGGCTGGGCCTTGAAGAGCAGCCGTGTGCGATTTTTTTGAGGCTGCACAAACCCCAGTGTGGGAGTGGATTCAACGAACCCATAAACTCCTGTAGCCGTTTCTTTTGCTTAATTTTAGGAACTTTCATCTGGTGGCTACAGCTACATTCAACATATACATCTGAATATTACAAAGCCTTAGAAATTATATGCTTCAGACTTAAAAATATTGTGCTCTATCATCACTAATTAGAAGTAGTTTGATTGAGTTTCAAGTCATTCCTGTTGTCTGTATGATTATTTTTTTTTTAATACCCTTTTCTTTGGCTATATGCACATGCAGTTCAACTCTCAATGCCAGAGCATTTTGTATCTCATGGCATAGAGTCCAAAAGACCAAAAAACCTGCTTTTGAAGGACTTAATTGCTTTATCTGCATTCCTCCATGTCCCTCATCATCCTGGTCCGCTGCCACTTCTCCCTGCAAACCCAAATACCTTCGTTTGCAGCTCCAGACAGTGGGCACACCTGAACTCCAGCCCTTTTCTGGAGACCCAAGCTTTCCTGTGACTGATTAGTCTTGGGTTAATACACCTGACACTGGAAGAGAAGCAAATACAGGAGGGGAAAAAATAACTAAGGAGAGCGTACAGCTGTGCAGTTCTGCCCAACAGACATACCCTTGGTGCATGGCTGAGGACCAGCTCTCTGCTCAGAGGCTTTGCCGATGGAATTATGCTGATCTACATTGACCAGAGCACCGTAGCACCTTGTAGGCAAGCAAGAGCTATAAATTTCTTGGTATCACGTCTCTCGTGTGCTGGAGTGTGACACACACAAGGTTTTGCTCCCCGTGACCATGAAGCACTCGTATGCTGGTCACAAATAGCATCTTTTCATGCCATGGTTTGTGCAGCTGTTTGGCCAAAAGTCTGTAAAACAAACCTGGCCTGAGCCTCAGGGGAAGTGGGTAGCTCAGCCAAGTGTCCTTTTCATGCCTGCAGAGGTGGAGTGGGGTTAAAAGAGAAGGACTTGTGCGTGTTCTGCAGAATTCTAAGAAAAGACTAATCCAATTTGGGCTAAAACATCCTCTGGATGGCTTCTGGCTGGAAACGAGGTTACTCGTGGTCTGTTTTCTTCTTCCTTTTCATTAAGGAGGATTCATTTATGAGAAACAGGCGCTTGATCTTTGTTGACTTAACGGTCCTGATGCACATTCCTCACCTGAAGTCTTATTGGTGTTTTATGACTTCAGGTGAGCAATAAACAGCAAAAACCAGACTGATCCCTAAAGAACAAAATATCCTGGTTTAAGGCAAAAGCCCTTAGTAGGAGAGAGGAAAACTAGATGGTTGGAATTGTTTTTTAAATTGAAAAACAGTTCTTTCTTAAAAAACATTCCGGGAGCTTTAATCGGAATCCTTGAAATGTAATTAACATTCATGCTCGTGGCGTTGTTTAGGTCTTTCTAAAATAAAGTCGCTAAATATTTAGATTTCCCCTCCTGATTAGCATTTTTTATGCTTCGCCTTTACAATACCTCTTTGAGAGCCTAAATCGGGTCTCACGCTTTTTTTACAGTTTAATAACTTTCGTAGAAGTAACTTTTTTTTTTTCCACATGACTTGAGTTTCGGGAGAAGGTTACCGTAGCAGATCTCTGATCGTGACTGTCTGAAAAAATGTGAGAGAACAGTACCGTAGCAATTGCTTTTCTATCATGTGGCTTTAAACACCCAGATTTGAGCCGTCTGAAGAGGCCGTTTTCTTGGAATCTGTTTCTGTTCTGGCACCACGCAGGAATGACACAGCTGGCTCCGCAGAGAAACGTCGAAGTTTTTGTAGGAAACTATATTGGGCAAAGGAAATGGGGTCCAGCCAATGCAATCCTTATTGCATAAGTCTAGCCAGTTTCAAAACAAAATTTTGGCCTTCCTTTCGTGTCTGGGCTTTGGTCTGGAGCTGTATGTTAAAGATGTTAATATACTCGACGACATAAGGAACGAATAATATTCAGACCAAAAAGGCGTGGTGTCTTTGTCTTTATTGCAAGTTTTCTTCTGTTAAATAGATGCTAATATCCTTGACTTACATATGGGAAAAATAATCTGCAGACCAAAAAGGTGTGGTTATAACAGTCTTATTGCAGGCTTTGATAAATAACCAACCCTGAATATTTGACTAAACCTAAAAAAAAAAACCCAAAAACCCAAATGTCTGCATTTGCATGTGTTCTCAAGCCTGCCAAAGGTCTGTTCAAAAAGTATGGAGCGTGCTGGGACATTAATTCGGTGTCAGTGCTATAAATATGGTCAGACATCATGTCTAATGTGAGAATTTTTTTCCTCTGTCGTTAGCAAACCCTTCAGTGAAGGGACTCACGTGACAGTATCTTATCTTTGCAAATACAGAAAAAAAAAAAAGAAAAACTGAAATAATTGGAGAATTTTGCACTTGAATCTACTTCTGTAGGTAGCTTGAATAGCCGAGATAAAAAACCCCAGCACCAAAACCCTAAATATAAGAAACTAGCGAGTGCAGTTCTATGAGTTATGAGTTAAATGGTTGTCAGCACGGTGTAGACAGGTGAGAAAACACATTAGAGCCTAAAAGCACATGGTTTGAAAGGACCAGCTAACAAGACAATAGGTTTCTGAGAACCCTCCAGGGAAGCTGGACATCCCCTCCAGAGCATCAGATTTTCAAAGGAACCGTAGAAACCAGGCTGGTCAGCATTTAAAAAGAATTTGAATAAACACCTGTATTCAGACATTTTAAATACACTGATGACAAACCTCTATTAAAGCTGAAACTCTGAAGTTATTTGAATAGATTATTAAATTCTAAGGAAACAGGAATTACGTGTTTTGCTCCTGCCAGGAGGTCAAGCTGCAGGACTGGCAGAGCACAAAACTGAAATCTGGTGAAGTTCAGAGTGGATTTGTGGTGGTAGTTCCCCTCTGCAGCTGCAGAGAGGGCGTTTTCCCCAATTCACCTGGTCCAATGTCTGTCAAACTGATAAACTACAAGTAGACCCATATAAAAACACCAAATAGTTTCTTTTCTTTTTTCTTTGTACTTAATGAAGTGGAAGGGGATGAACTTGCCTCATTCTGAAATGCTGAAGGACAAGGGGTCAAACACAGGGTGAAAATCAACTGCTTGTTTCATGGGTGACCAAACAATTTCTGCTCGTGACTCGTGTTTTTTTTCCAGACCAGGTGATCTGCAAGCTGGCACATTCTAACAGGATGAGTCCCCCGCTTGGTTTTCCATTCTCTGGATAATGAAAAAATAATGTAGAAGCTCAGATAGTACAGAAATAGTGGGAGGTATCAGGAAGCTCAGTGCAGATGTCTTTGATCATTGTTCCACTGGCTTGTGCTCTTCTTCGGAAAGAAAAATAGCCGAGAGCTCCCTGGCCAAAAGCCTCATCTTTGTTCCACACAAACACTTATTCTTTGAGCCCGTAGCATTCCTAGCAGGGAACCCCCTCACTCCCAGACCCCTGCCCAAGTCCAGCTGCGCTGGTGAGCAAACATTTTGAAAATGAGGCACGGTATCTTCTGGTGTCCCCTACAAACCTCAGATCCCAACCATCACCCGGTCTGACCTTCTTGGTACCCAACTCTTTCCAAATCCAAACTTTATTGCTGGATTGCTGACCTCAGAACCCACAAAAAAAATGTTTCACTTACTTAAATGAATCTCAAACCATTTCACAGCGGTCACCACTACATTCTGTCCTGCTGCTGCGATTTCCTGCTTACGACTTTACTCTCAACCACAATTATGGGAGTGCAGAGAAGCAAGCTTACAGGTGTATAATTTATAGGTATCGATCAGGTGACAAACTTCATGAAACAGCATAAACATGCTTGGCGTTTGTTTTCAACCTTTAATTTTTTTTTAATAAGTTGGGGGGTGTAAAAAAAGAAAATGTCTCGAATTTATAAAAAGCAGAGCCTTCCTTTTAACGCAAATGGAGTGTACAGCTATAATTCTGTTCCGTTTCTTACAGAAAAGGAAGCGCCGAGAGAAGGATGACGATGTAGTCAGTCTTTGCAGCCTCGACTTTAAGGTAATCAAAACACGTTCTTCTACAATATTGTGCAACCATCTAATTTGTTGACTGTGGTGGCTTCTGCTGGAGAATGCGGGTGCTTTCTGTGTTTGCATTTCACCATCAGAGCCCTGGACAGCTGTGTTTGCTCTTGCATACACCTCTGGGGTGGGCTGAGTCCTGCTAGCGCTATCCGTAACACTGTTTGTGAGCTCTTCTTTTCATCATTCGAATCCTAAACCTGCCACAGTTTTAATGTTGTGTGAAATAAACGCACGTAACCCCTACTTAGTAAGAATATAAGCATTCTCAAGTGCCAGGAAGCAAAACTGCGCAAAGCCCCTTCAAATGTTGCTTTTGTTTGACTTTAGTTAACACGCTTCATTGTATTGCAAACAAGCTGGACTGGCTGGGTGGTAAATTATTCTTCAAGCTATGGATTAAAGTGATTTACAAAACGAAGGTGGGGAGGTACAGAGTTGCATCTTTTTCCAAGCTTGGTTTTCTGAAAGAGCAACTACTTCCCGCTGTTCATCTGCCCTGGAGATCTCACTGTCAGACGCTTCTCTGGAGAGGGGAAGAGAAATGGGGTTTTTCCTAGGAAGGTAGCTATTGAGCTGAGAGTTAACTAAGTGGGTTTTACGGTTTATTAGACCGAGATTAAAAGTAATTAGTTAGTGGGGAATTTCCTGTTTGACCTAATGACCGGTGCATCCTCTGTTGTTGTCGCTTACTTTGCATTTGTGCATTATTTATTAGCCTCACTTAACCTGGCTACTGCTGGATGCTTTCCATGACTGATTGTCCCATCCACCACGCTAACTCTGCGCTTTGACCTCTCTGGACTAGATCTCCTCTTCCAGATAAGGATCCCTGTAATTTCCCAGTAGGGAAGGGAAAAGAGTAAAAAAGATTATCTGCAGAGGGCTGTGACACAGCAGTGCCATGCCTCTGAACTGACTGTGTTTTGGGTTGGTTTTGTTTCTGAGGTCTTTCTGGTTTTCTGATGCAGATGTGAGTGTTAAGGCTAGGAAATCTGCCCTCAGGGAAGAGGATTTTCTTTTTTTTTTTTCCCTTTTAATTGGACTACCTTTTTATGTATACAGACAAAATTGCATGAAGTAGGGTTTCTCCCACAAAGCAATCCCTCCAAGGTGAAACTAAAATATCAACAGTAATTTGTGTCCTCGCCTTTTAACAGTTTTAACAGAAATCTTCCAAGGAAAAAGGGAAATCCCTAGGCTAATACAGTCCACAGCTTTTGTTTAACCTGACTTTTTAACTTCTTATTTTGAGAGGGTCAAGCTCTCCTGGACATTTGAGAGATGTTTGAGGCACACTCCCCAAATATGCTCCAGTATTCTCGTTAAGATACATTAACGGTACTGATTGGATTGTAATTTTCAGGCTTTTTGACACCAATGCTCTCAATAGATAGTTCATTGATGAAATAAGGTCACAAGAGAAGATCCAGATAATTGAAGAATGTTACATGTAGGTCAAACCACACGTTGTTTATCCCCCATCTTACAGATGGGAACTGATTTTTCAGAGTTTGTCTTTATAAAGTGTCTTAACTCGACAGCATAACTCTTATTTCAGCTCCACTATCTCCCCCAGCAAATATAGCTCAGCTGACAAGCTGTTGTTTTTGTCACCGTACTTGTAATAACGGAGGAGTTTTGCCAGCATACTGCGTTCACACTCCTACTAGACATAATTGTGCCGATAAAACCGCCGCGTGGGTGGTGATCCCACGAGGGGCTGCTTTGGAGCAGGAGTTTCACCCTATTATCCCAGATTTGACACTCTACCCAATGGCTGCTTTGAAAATAAAAGGTAGGGAGAAGGGATTCTTTAATTTGGATGTGTATCTGCCTTTCCGAAAAGGCTGAGCAGTCCTTTAACGATGTTTAAACTTCACATATTCGAGATCATCGTTCTGCATACCAGGAAGATGGCATGCGAAGTGGCAGGAGAAAACATTGCCAGCCCAGACAGACTGCAGTGCCCTGGCTCTTCTTGTTTATTTTGGCTTGTTAACCTCCTCCTTGCTTGCCCCCCAGAGTCCTACTCAAAAATGAACCAGGTCTGTTAGGTCTGTTAGGCTTCTAATTTGACATACAGCCTAAAACCCTCCAAACATCACCAAAAGATGAGTGGGAAATGACAACCTGAGACCACAGTTACAACATCCGCATCCTTCAGCACGGAGCCACCCCTTCTCTTCTGCCAAAACACCCTCTTTTGGGGACAAAAAAGGTATTTTCTCCCCAAATCATGTCTAGAGCCTTACAACAACGTGGTCTGTTGATCATTTTCTCATTAAGACAGAAGGGAGAGTGAACTAAGGTCCTTTCCAACCCAAACCATTCTATGAATTGCAGCGCAGGGACAGAAACAAGAAATTGAGGACAGGAATTTCTTAAGCAGGTCTTTATGCTTGAAAAACGGAGAGTTATTTTTACATTTCAGGTAAGGTTTATGAGCAACTTTTTGTTAAGTGATCACATATGAAACGGTTCCGTATTACCCCCACAGTGATGTAAGGCGTCGAATGACTCAGAGGAGGAAGCAGCACAGTGTTTTTTCAAGGTGTGAGTACCTTGGTGTTTGTTAGCAACTAGATAAATACTTTCCAGTATATGACAGGGAATAGACGGATGCGATAGTGTATTTTACCAGAGGCAAAATGAAGCCAGGCTGAGTAATGCAGAAGAATCACGTCTCGTCTGGACGCTGTTTTCTCTTGTTTATGGGATGTCCTTGTAAGACTTCAGGAAGAGGGATTTCAGAGAGGAGTTGAAGTCTTAGTGAAGACCCTTTTTTATGAACCTCCATTCTCTGTCCTCTCAAAGCCTTACCTTTTTTTTTGGGGACCAATTCTGTGAATATTACTCAGCCTGGACAGGAGTTCAGCCCAAACAAGCCCTCGAGTTGTACTAACATTGGCAGCAGAGACTGTGATGATAAAGCTGACAGCAACAATCTCTCCAGGGAAAGCAGATAAACACTGAATTTTTTTGATGTAAAAAAAAAATGACTTCGGGAAAAAAAAGAGAAGGAGGAGAGAGAAGCCTTGTGTCTGTATTCTCACTGGTCCAGATCATTTGAAACCATCAATGAGCGTCTTTCCATGGTCAGAGTCCTCACAAGCAGCTTGGCTTCAGGCAGGGATAACAGAGCTTAAAGATCATCACTAAATAACGCAAGAAGCTGCAGTGGTAACTCCTTCCTTTAGAATATATACCCGCGAGCTTTAAAGAAACAAGAAAAACAGTCCTTCCCTTCCCCCTCCTAAAGATACAACCGCTCTAGAGGGCTTTTATGGGAATTTTATTGGCGTGTCTGATTCATGCAAGAACGTGCCCGTGCATAAGTTACAAATTTCTATTTGGAAACAGACTTTGATCAAAACGAACATCTCTGGCATTGGCTACACCGCCCGACTCTGAAAAACAACATTTGGCACGTGAGCTGAAGTCAACTGTAGCTTCTCGCTCCATTACTCTTGTCGGGGTAGATGTTGTGTTTAATAATATCGTGAGATTCGACGGTCCACCTTTTCTGGTCTTGCATTCCTATTCATAAGATGGAAATTGCTTTTCTGGCCTGAGCGCACAAACATCCACTTCAGAGATGGTGGAGGTAACTCGTTTTCTACAGTACAACGCCGTAGGTTGTATTTTAGTAAAAATATATCTGCACTGTGTGCTGGGTGGGTTCTTTTTTGTATCTGTAACTGTATAATGGAGTTGAATGGCAGCTAATTATAGTGACCTCCCACCATCCAAAATAAATGTTGGATTCCAGAGCGGCTCATAAACTTTTCAGCTGATCCAATAGTCTCTTGATGGGTCATAGCCTACTTTTGTTCATTTTCCAGAATCCTGCTCTGAATTTGGCTCTGAATATAAATATCTGGGAGTGGAATGTTAAACACAGCTCATGGACAGTAAACAACTTTGTGTACGGCAGAGGGGATCTGACTGCCCGTGAGCATGTATGGGAGAAGATCATTGCCTCTGGAGACCTTATTTATTCCAGTCGTTGAGTGTTCTGCATGTTACGCTGTATGTAGCGTATTAAGAATAGCTGGAAAGTGAGTTTTGAGCAGGATTTCAGTTCCTAGTAAACAGGATTTCAAAACATACACACACAATGAAAATGAATACGCTATGAATGTAATGGATGCTTTCGTTTTCCCCGAGACTTCAAGCCGCCAAAGGGATTAAAATGTCGCAGGTTCTTTCTTTGAAGAAATTGAATCCAGATGTCAGGCACATTAGAGGCATCCAGGACCTGTGAAAACTGGGAAAAGCGCCCACTAAGGAGCACCCCCCTGCCTCCGGGCTCTGTTAATCCACCAGCTCCAGTCTTCTCCTCTCCAGCCAGTGGCAGAACCGAGATCTTTTGTCGTTGGTTCTTGTCAGCAGCGGCAAACCTCCTCCGTGTACGGTTAGGTATAAAATAAAGCAACCCTGAAGTGTCCTGCTGATGGTGGGGACAGTGTAGCATGGCCAGACCTCAGCTATGAGGATATTGAGGGTGTTGTAATGACTCTCTTCCACTGAAGGTAGGCTGAAAATCACAACCCTAGGGTTTTACGTTGTCTGCTCTCCATTCTCACACGGGATTTGCTTGAGTCCTGCCAAAAGAAGAGGCAGGATGGTGTTGTGAGTGTTGGCCACGCTGGCCACAGGTGCTGGAGGACATATTCAGCTGTTGGGGGAGCATTCCTGCATGCCACGCTTGGCAACCCCTGGCACTAGCCAGATGCTATGTGTCGCTTAAACAACGGAGTATTTTTAACCGTGAAAACTTACATCAGTCTGGAATCGTACCCTGGAATTTGGATGCATGTTTTCTTAGGAATTTCTCATTTGTTAATCGAAAATTTATTTGGTGATGCTTTGGGGCTGAAATAACAAAATGGCATGTCAATAACCCGGAGAGCATTTTTATTTAGTAGCAACCCTACCCAGAATAACTTGCAGGAGCAAAGAATGTCGCAGGTATGAGGCTGCCCAGGACTTGAGGCGAACAGCAGTCCTCCCTTCTCCGTGGAAATCAAAACCCAAGCTAAAAATAAGAGTAAAACAATGAGGGGCTGGTTGACTCCTCTGTCACTTGGACTCTTCCCAGCTCCCTCATTCAATAGTAGGATAGGAGTCACCAAGATATTTTGCTCCTAGAAGTGAAAATCCCCAATCGAGTATAGGGGAGGAGTGCTGTTAACACCCACTGGCAGGAGAGCAGGAAGAACTGGTCTGTTATCCATCGCTCAGCCCCGCGACCGGCCCGGCTGCATTCTCCTGGCTTCAGAGCCACCACAGCACGGGCTGGTCCCTGCCCAGCGGGGCAGAAGAAGGCACAAAGGAGGTTGGGAGCAGGGCAGCGGGGAAAGGGGGCACTGGGAAGATGATGTTGGGTAGATGACTGTGTCCTGGGTTAGAGGGAAGCTGGGATTACGGTGTGGGTTCTATAGGGTATAAATCCCTAAGTCTGGCTTCGTTGCTTCTGCTGTCCAAGGAACAATTCTTCTTTCTTTTTCCATTTGTTTTGGCTTTCATCAGAGGCTTCCCAAGCCTTGTTTGGGATGGCTTGCCCGCTGGAGTGGCATTTACACTCCCCTGAACTTTAACTTAAAGGTCACATTCGCACCGCCTCTTGCGTGTGTTGGAATTACAGGTAATGGGCAGGTGTCGTGGTGCACTCAGAGCTGCTCTAAGGCCATGCTGGTAATACTGCTGTGGTTATTGAAATGGTTATTTTACCTCTCCAAGGGCTCCTCCAGATTTATCACCTTCCCTGCGTTGCACGTTGGTCAGCCAGCACCCACTGCACTGTGCACATCTCCACAGCTCAGGGTGGATTTTGCCTCAAAATGGTGCTAATCATAGAATCACAGAATGGTTTGGGTTGGAAAGGACCTTAAAAATCATCCGGTGCCTGTCCTCGCATGGGAGCTGCTCCAGCCTCGGACCAGCTCCGGGGCTCCTCTGGCCCCGTCCAGCAGCTCCGTGTCTTTTTTTACGTCTGGGGCTGCACACAGTACTCCAGGTGGATGGGTTCTATCAAAGCTATCGCAGCATACAGCTGGCATACAGAAACCACCCCATCTGCTGTAGGGGCAGCGGGGAACCGCTTGTGTTCGTTCTGGTACTATAAGACCTTGAACAAAGAGCGGTTGTCCAGCGCACGTAACCCTTGGCACGTGCCACGCCAAGAGGCAGCCAGCGAGCCCTGTTGCATCAGGCCAAAGCTTTACGTTTCCATACCATGACATCAGCAAGCCGCATCAGCTGGGGCTTGCATCACCCCAAATTAGCTTCACGAGGCGTCACGCAGAAAGCCAGGGATCTCCGTGCCGGTGAATTGGTGAATCGCGTGCTTCCCCCGTGCACGGCAGCAGGTCCCTTCCCCGAGGGCTCTGGAAGGAGGAGGACTATTTAACGCTTACGTCACAGAAAACACTTCACATGGCATGAAGCGTTTCAGGACACAGGACATCACGTTCTGATCCTAACAAGAAGCGTTCAAGTGCTGCCTTTGTGTGCGTGACTCTGCTTCGTGCCTGCTCTCTCGGCTCCTTGGCGGTTCATCCCCTATTTTTAGTTGACTCTGCACAGTTTGCCTACATCTCGATAAAAAGAGATGAACTCTTGGGGTCAAGCATCAATCCCAACCCCTGAATCTTTAAACCAATTTTAACAAACCTTTGTCCTTAGATTGTAGGAGGAATGGGCATGTTAGATACCCCCAAAAAACCCCGATCAGATTCAGTGGGGAATTTTTCTGCTTTTCCCCGACATTATCTATTTCAGCTTTTGTTGTCTTAAAAATGGTTGACTTCAGGAATCCAAAAAAGGATTACCCGTATCTGAAAGAGCGACGGGCTGTTCTTTCAGGGTACGGAAACTCACTGTATCCCGAGTTTCTGAGAATCCCGCAG
The DNA here is from genome assembly GCA_011057875.1 of Pterocles orientalis. Taxonomy (NCBI): domain Eukaryota; kingdom Metazoa; phylum Chordata; class Aves; order Pterocliformes; family Pteroclidae; genus Pterocles; species Pterocles orientalis. The sequence continues at coordinate 347,295 of WKFP01014360.1, forward strand.
TGGACAATCCTCAGACGTCGCAGAGGTTAAATGGGCTCAGATTTGCTGAGAGCAGCTCTCCACAGGGGAGAGAAGCAAATAAAATTTAAAAAAAAAGAGCCAGAGGAGGGAACAGGACTTCTCCTGCCCATTACCCCATAAAATGCCGTCGCAAACCCTCTGCCCGTCCCACAGTGACCACGTTTGAGCCGGGGACCAACCTGGGGGGACCCCGCGCTACTCCTGACCACCCCAAACTTATCTCCTCCGAAAAAAAAAAAGGTCGGTTAGCACAGGTAAGCAGCAACACAGCTGCCCTCCTATTGCTAAATAAACTCAGTTTATTTTTACCAGCACAAGAGCCCTTTTATTTTGGAGATTTGTAGCAGTGCCAGGAATAATATGAGTTGAACAAACAAACAAAAAATACAAACCCTTTGCATTTACAGCCAGGCCTGCTGGGACAGGCTCCCCTGTTAGAACAGGGGGAGAGGCTCAGCCCAGCCCCTGGCTAACAGAGCCGTGCCAGCACAACCTTTAAAGCTGAGAGTAGACTTAAAAGCACAGGTCTAGACAAGAATTTCTTTTTTTTCTGAGCAAGGAGGGCTGAGGCCGGTAAAAACAACTCGCAGCAGCAAATGATTTATGCTCCAGCGGAAGCAACAAGAGCAGCTGTCAGGAGAAGTGTGTTTCACCACCGTGGTTGTGAGACGGCTGTAGGCGGTGGTGGGCCCCAGCAAAGGGAAAGAGGGGGAAAAACCCCAAAAAAACAAAACATAACGTTTGGTTTTGTCTCTTTTCAGCGCAAATAGTGAAAGCCCCGCATGTTTCAAACCACGTTCCATCACGGGGTGCGATGGAACAGACCCCTCAACCCTCAGCGGGTGCCTGCATTGTGCTGCCTTAAACTAGAGCCTCACAGAAGTCCCATTTTTGGGGAGTTTAGGAGGAAATAAGGGCTGGGAAAGGGGCCCGGAGCCTCCTTTGCCCGCGGGCACCCAGCCCCTGCGACATGGGGCGGGGCTATGCGCGAGTGGGCGGGGCTTTGCTTTGGGGGCGTGGTCACCGCGGTAGCTCCGCCCCCGCCTGTGAGGTCGGGGCGCGGCGCGGCGGCGGGGGCAGAGGCGCGATGAGCGCGGGCTGAGGAGGCGGCGGGTGCCCAGTGAGGGGACAGCGCCGCGGATCCGGGGCCATGGTGGCTCACGACGAGCTCGGGGGGCTGCTGCCCATCAAAAGGACTATCCGGGTGATCGACGCGCAGAACCAGTCCTTCAGGGAGCAGGAGGTGAGGGGGGAAAAAGGGGTTTTTTGAGGGGAAAGGGGGGAGTTTGGAAGCCCCCCCACCTTCGTGCCTGAGGGGAGGTGACAAGCCGGGGGTGCTGCCTGCTGAGAGCGGCCTCGGAGCAAGGCACAGGCAGAGATTTTTAAAAATCCTTTTTTTTAAACTAAGCTTATAAACCCTGGAGGAGTGGGATCATAAACCCTGGAGGAGTGGGATCAGTGAGCTGAAACCGAGTTCTGCCCCTCCCCTCCTCCCAGGGAGATTTTAATTTAAAAAAATGTCTGTTGGTCTGTGAGCTCTGACAGGATTTTTCCTAATTAGGGCGTTCGTTTGCTGCAGAACAAAAAGAAAAAAGAAAAAAAAAGGAGGGGAGGGGGTTGGTTGGGGGGTGGAGGATTTTTTTTCTTTGAAGTATTGTTGGTTTTTATCATCTGTTGTTATGTAGATGAGAATAATTGCATTCCTGGTGGATGCTCGCATGCCTCCTGCTGTGACAGAAGGCAAAAGTTCAGCAGCCAGGTAGGGACCGGCTGCCCTGGGGAGGGTTTTATTGCCCAGATTAGTGGTGAGATGAGGAGGCTCCAGACAGTTCTGGGGCTTCAGGGCTCTGGGCTGAGTCGCCAGCCTCTGAAAATCCTGGCTTAAAAACAGCCAAACTTGGGCAATCGCATTGTGCAAAAGGGAAACCAGATGCTGGGAGAGAAAGAACATAAACCAGATCTCTTAAAGGGAGAGTAAATCGCTTCTAAATCTTAAACCCTGTATTTTTTGTAGGGTATAACCAGCACACAGGGTATCTGAAGGTAAACGTTGGGTCTGGCTTGAGTAATGAGTCCGAGGGCAGCACTCCTCTCAGTGCCAGGTACTGAGTTGCTATCAAGAGCCACTGAAGTTATCAGCGGAGTGCGAGGCCAGATTTCCCTCTTGGTCACGAACAGCCTGGTGAATTTGAGAAAGGCAAGGGTTGTAATCTCCATACCGAGGTGTCAAGCTGGAGGTTGGTTGTTCAGTTTGAGTGCAGACAGGCGTTTTCAGAACAGAGCTTGAGATTTGGCAAGCTCCTGGCGCGTCAGTCTTGACATAAGATAGTCAGGTGGCGATGATTTCTGGCAGGAATTATTCGAGCTGTGACTAAAATCCCTTTTGGCATATTTGGCTTAATGGGAAAAGTTTCGCTGTGCGTGGTTTTTAGATTTGTCACCGTGTTTGTACGCATTGGTCTGGGACTGGCACGTAAGGACATTGCACTCTAGTAAATGATCCTCGTAAAAACCACTAATTATTACCTTGGATGGGGGAAAGGTTGGAGGCGTGCGTGCTGCTAGAGGAAAATGTTTGTTACTCAAAAGTAAAGCCTGGTTTTCTTTCGATCAGCAAGGTGCGGACTTTTCACAGTGTGGAGAGTTAACCTGAATTTAAAAGAGAAGCACTTGAAGAAATTCCACTAGCGTGAAGTCTTACTTACCAGCTGAGGCACTGAGGCACAGATTTAGCTTTCGTGTGAATGTTCATGATATATTTGTATTCACTTTTAGCAAAGAGTCTTTTGGAAAAAAAAAAAATTCTTAATGGAAGCAGAAATGCTGTTGAACTTGCTGGGGTTTTAATTACCTGGCTGTGCTGTAACGCTTAACACCACTAGCTTGTTACAGAAACTTTGCAGACTTCATTCTAGTCTGGCCTTCTGTAAGTAATACAGTGTGGAGACAGTCTAATCATTGTTTGGAAGTACAGAACTAAAAAAAAAAAACTACTGAGCCAGAGTTATTCATAGTATGAACTCCACCGAGGCTCAGCTTACACCGTGGCTGAGTTTGACTACGAGTGGAGTACATGACCCTGAGCTGAAATACAGATCTCAGAGAAGGTGAAGTTACTAAGGAGAGGGGATTTTTTTTTTTTTCCTTCTCCCTGCTTTGGATCAAACGATAGAGTTGGAAGGAGAAGAAGAAACAGATGTAGGTTTTTGGCAGTCGAACCATTCATGTCTGAGAGCACTCACAGGACAGAAAGTGGGATTTGTTTCTCTTTAGGAGAGGGGAAATGGCCTTTTGCTAAGCTGAATTTATAGCATACAGAAGTTTTTGTGTTCGCTGAACACCCCAGGGGAGCACATTGCATGTACAGAAAATGCTCTGGTCACGCCGGTTTGTGCGAAATTCCTCCCTTGGGAGAGCGGAGGGCTTGTCGGGAGCCGTGCTGCCTCTTGTTCAAGAGAGCAGTGCTTTTTGCTTCAAGCCTGTTCTTTACGTGTCTTGGTACGTATCGACTGTTCTGCAAAGCGGTGATTTATAATCCCAAGGAGCCCCTTTGCACCGCCTGTCCCAAACAGAGCAGCAGGAATGCCTTCTGCCAGCCTTTGTGCATATGCATGTGTCACTTCAGCCTAGCACAGATGTGCTGGGAAGGCATTCGCACATGTCCCTCGGCACAGATAGCGTGTCACTGTATCTCCTATCGGCACAGGCTGCCGAGCTGACCCTTCAGCAGCGAGCTGTGAAAAGACTCTGCAAGCAGCCTAAAGCACTGAGGTTTCTTGCTATTCATTTTCAGTGGCACATTTTTCTTTTTCACGCTATTTATATCCCTGGCCTTGTCAGAGCTGTGCGTGGCTTATGTCTGGATATTTTCTGCTTACATTCCTGCAGTTTCTTAAGCTTCTCTTGGCTTGCGTCCCTTTATTCTAGTACACTGATACATAGTTTTCTAGAAGTAAATTACCTGGCATTTTCCTTCACTCAGAAATGTCTGTAATTTATTAAAGTTTCCCTGTCGTTTTTTAAGCCTAGCCTAACTTTCCAGCCTTATGCATAATCCTTCTCCTGACGGACTCTGTCTTTAGTGCAGTGGCTCATGGTTGGCACAGGAAAGAAAGATCCCGGTGCTGTACCTAAACCCAGCCGAAGGTTAGGGTCCTGGGGCTCTCTCTTACAGCTTTCCCCCTTTTCTATAGGACCCCCATAGTTCTGAGATTATCCAAATGTTTCGAACACGCTCCGTGCTGTGCCAAGAGGTCTTTCTGTTCTGCATCGCTCATAAATTGTTTCATATTTCTTTTCTGCAACCTTGAAGGCTTAATTCAGCGTGAGCTAACCTCCTCCGTTGCTCAACGCTGCGTGTAGGCACACAGACGGGCCACTCCTCGGGTCATGTTGCTGAAATCAGATCTTACATACGTAGCTTTTATGCTTCCTCAGTCTCATGACTGGAATCCAGCTCTGTGTTTTCTGTTTTTTGTTTTCAACATATGTCGCTTCTGTTGCTCCACAGAAGCAAAGGGTTTGGGCACCTTATCTTGCAATCTCAGGCTGGAAATAGAGACAGCGGAGAGCTTGCATAAGCAGTCTTCTCGGTCTTTGCCTTTTGGCGTTTGGAAACAGGAGGGACTCAACTGTCTTTGGTAAAATTTCTACAGAGATGAACTCAAAAAAAGTGGCTGCCTCCATCAATCTGAACTTCATGCTAAGAAACTTCCTTGTGATGGTCCAACCATCTGCCAGATGTTTAGGAGAATCAGGGCACCTTATTTAGCCTTTCTCGTAGCCTTAAGCTTGAGTCCATCTCTTCCTGGCGTCCCCTGGTGCACACCTTTCCTGAACAGTCCTTACAACACAATATTTTTGATGTAAAATATGTAGGGTTGCCAAAACGATTTTAAAAACTGATCTGAGCTGAAGCAGCAGGAGGTTTCCGTCGGGCGTTTCCTCTTTCTTGGCAGCATTTCGGTCAGGACGGAATTGAAAACACTCTGGGTTCCCGACAGGGATTAGTGGTGTAGAAAAGCAGAAGCTCCATCTTTCAAATCTAAACAATGTATAAGAAAAATTATGATGACTTGCAGGGGGTGAGGGGAAGCAGAAGGGGAGGGAAGCTTTGTAAACTGAAGGTTTTAAGCTTTCTCGACTTTGTGTGCATGTTCCTCCCAGGAATGTCCAGCATGTGGTCATTTGCTATTTCTTAGAATAGCTACTGAGATTGTTTTGGGCTCTGACTGCTACTTTTCTCTCCAAAATAAAATGGAAAAACACATTCTTTCTACAAAGGAAAAAATGATAAAATGGAGACGCAGATCACAGCTCCGTGTTTAGATGACAGTCACTTGCCTTGCAGAGGAGGATGCTTCAGTCTATTTATGTTCACACCATAACGGTCCCTGTTCCAGCCCTATTTTGAATTCTGACTGATGTGTGTGTTATCTTGCCTCTTTTACACTGGGCAAAGTGTCTGCGGTTTAATTGCAGCCTTAAAGTTCAGACAAATATTTACAGCCTCTGCTTTCCTTTTAAGATGAATGACTACTTCAAAATACTCTTTGCTGTGTTTCCCACTCCTTAAGTGGGTTCATGCTTTTTTAAACCTGCCTGGGCAGCTTGAGAAATGAAGTCACAGCCAGGACAATTTGTTCTTTGCTTTATTTACAGGAGCCAAGCAATAAGCGGGTTCGACCTTTAGCACGGGTCACATCCCTGGCGAACTTGATCTCTCCTGTAAGAAATGGTGCAGTTCGGCGCTTTGGCCAGACAATACAGGTAAAAAGCACAGCCCTTTAGTCCTACAAGTCTAGAGACACGGGGAAGGTACTGGGGAGAATCTCCTGTATGATTCATGCAAGGACAGAAAGCTTGCTTGGGACCTGGGGATGAAGAAGAGTTCAGGAGTTCAGAGGTAGCTTGCTAGATAACCAGGTTATTGGGGTTTAAGCAGTAAAAAAAAAAAAAAATTCAGATAGGGAGAATTAGTTGATAAACCGTTCCAGTACTTGAGATACATGTATTGGAGCACGTGCTTAAATGTGAACTGACCCGGCTGTTCATCAGTCTTTCAGTAATTTTAGAGAAGCGTTGTCTAACGAACACTACCCCACGTGTGCAGATAAGAGCGCTTCGTGCCTGAATTTTAGTAACATTGCAAATCATGAGAGCAAAGTTCAAGTGGCTCCTGATTAACCCCGTTATAGGTAGAGTTATGATCCTTGTTTATTTACTTCCTCATACCTTGGAAATATACCCAAACTTTACTTGCCCATCCTCCTCCCAAGCGCTGTTGCCGGATCAGTGCAGGGAAAGGCACATGGAAAAGTTTTGCCAATCTCTGGGCTCTCGGGGCTTTCTCAGCAGCTTAATTAAACTGTTCCTTTATCTGAGGAAAAGTGTCTGGGTGTGTTTTCCTGCCCTGTACAACAGAGGAGGATGAAGGATTGGGAGGGGTATGGATAATACTATAATACTTCTCTACTTCTGAAATGTTGGCTCTACATATTTTTTTAATTTTTTTTTTTTTAATCCCTATAGTCATTTGCCCTTCGCAGTGACAGCAAGTCTCCTAGCTGTGCCCAGAAGTCATGTAGCAGATCTGCTGCTCCTACTCCTCCTAAAAGAAGAAACAGCGTACTTTGGTCTGAGATGTTAGATGTCAACATGAAAGAGTCCCTGAGCACCAAAGAAATTAAGCGCCAGGAGGTAGGCTGTCCATTAAACAGGCAGGACTGGGAAGGGCAGCCAAGGCCTTGGCTTGGGCTGTTTCCTTGGCAGGGAAAGGAGTAATGAGTATCTGTGGGTGACTGTATCTTCCTGAGCACCTTCATTTCTAAACCACTAGATTTATTTCTGCATTAGGCATGGGAAAAGGTAGGCTTCTCTCTCTTGAGTCACTAGGGAGTTCATCTCCCCAGTTTGACCCTTCAGAGATGCCAAACTCTTTCCACGGGGGTGCTCAGCATTTCTGAAATTCAAGACCCAGCCACGCTGGTTGCTTTGCAGCAGACCCAAAGTCAGGTTCCTTGTAAAGCCAGCTGTCTTTCTCTTAAAGCTCTTGACAATTGGTCGAAAGCCAAATAGCAAGGCCTTGGCTTGCCTTTTTCCTGTAGTTCTTAGACAAATCTTCTAATGACAACACAGAAGCTGACTAAAGACGCCTGGGATTTGACCTCTGTGGTTTTCTGGGTTTTGTTTTTTTCGTACTTGCCTGTTTAAAAGCAGTGATTTAAAAGGCGCTAATATTTAATTTGGCTTGTGCACGAGCGTCAGAGCTTTTCACACAGTTGTAAGTAATGTTGCTTTCTCAGAGCTGGGAAAGCCGGCAGATTTACTTGAGGTTGTTGTGCCCAGGTGGCATACAGTGATTCAGATGGCAAAACCATCTATTCAAGCTGTAGAGACAGTATGTACGTTATGGGAGCTGAAAGGCTCTTTCAGAGGAAGGCTGGGATAAAAAAATGATTCTAGATGCTTTATCCTCTTCCTCACAGGCGATATACGAAATGTCCAGGGGAGAGCAGGACTTAATCGAAGACCTGAAGCTTGCCAGAAAGGTGAGTGTTTTTTTTTTCCTGCTGTCAGTAATCATATTATAGATAATAATGAAGTTTCTTTGTACATGCAAACATTACGTACCAGCTTTATCAGGCCCAGAAACCACAGTTTGAAAGCTAGCCTGGAAAGTTGACGTGAGCAATCCTACAGTACTGGTTTGATTGTAACAAACCCAGCCAAAAAAGGATTGCGCTTTGCAGCCCTGCAGAGCTAGTGGTGGAATCCCTCTCCCGGATGAGAACAGTTCAGACAGGAAAGTGCTTTTCATTTGAAAGCCTTGCTGCCTTCATCCAGAGGTGATCTTTTAGCGATCAAAGTCGATGTTGCTGTTTCTGTTGGCTTCGTTTCATATCTGTCCTGCACGTGATAAATCCCCTCATTTTTAAATTGTCAGCTTTGGGGCCTGGGAGATTTGAATATATGTTAATACCGATGTTCTTTGACAGGCTTATCACGATCCCATGCTGAAACTCTCTATCATGTCCGAGGAGGAGCTCAACCACATATTTGGGGACTTGGATTCTTATATTCCTCTGCATGAAGGTAAGAGCAACAGGATCGTTTTCACATAGTGTGCTGACTAAGAGTTAAACTTTGTGCTTTCTCACTTTAGAACAACTCACTGGGGCATTGATGCAGTTTCTATTCTTGTGTTTCAATTCCAGACTTGTTGGCAAGTTTAGGAGAAGCAACAAAACCAGATGGAACAGTGGAGCAGATTGGACCTATTCTTGTGAAGTGGGTGAGTACATAACATAGAGACAGCAGGCTAAAAACACGCTTAAAGAACATTTTCAAGTTAGAAGCCGAAAAGCTGCGAGCTTTTGTGGCCTTGAGCGAAAGATTGAAACGGAAATCCTGGCTGCACTGAAAACAATGGCAGCCTGTCAGCCGCAATGGGCCGTGATTTCACCCTGGAGACTTAGGCTAGTGTGGCTGCGATTTATTGCTGATTGATGTTTGAAATGTCTGTATCTTCTGGACTGTTTGTCGCTGATGCGATTTCAATAGCGTTATCGCCGCTCATCTCAAACATCTCAACTACAAAGGCGTTGCAGGCAGGATGCCCCGGTTCTCCTCACAAAAGACTAGCAATGTATACAAGACAGCCTGTTAGCTTTTTTATTGGGCAAAATATCACAGTAAGGGAAGTAGAACTCCCCGAGTTTGACATGTTAATGTGATTTGCTTTTCCTGTGTGAAATTCAACTTCTGAATATTCTCTTCCCGTGCAGTTACCCCGACTCCATGCCTACAAAGGTTACTGCAGCAATCAGCTGGCAGCCAAAGCACTTCTGGATCAGAAGAAGCAGGACCGGAGAGTGCAGGACTTCCTCCAGCGCTGCCTTGAGTCTCCTTTCAGCCGCAAGCTAGACCTTTGGAGCTTCTTGGACATTCCTCGAAGCCGGCTGGTCAAATACCCGCTGCTCCTGAAAGAGATCCTGAGGCACACTCCCAAAGACCATCCTGATATCCAGATTCTGGAAGAAGCCGTAAGTAATAGTGATTTTTGTGGTTGTTATTCTGATGTAAGCACGTCATTCGGGAGCTCCAGAAAGTTTTCTTAAACCCTCAGGAATTTCGTGGGGGTGGTTTTTTTGGCAGACACAAATCTGTGACGGTCACCCTTGGTGAAAGCAAGTGAGAGATCACTCCACATGGATTCCATCATCTGGAGTCCTTAAATAGCATTTAAAAATATACAAGCAGAGGTCACTATTGAATAATTTGTAAATGTTTTGGTTTCTAGATATCTATAATCCAAGGAGTCCTCTCTGACATCAACCTGAAGAAGGGGGAGTCGGAGTGCCAGTATTACATTGACAAGCTGGAGTACCTGGATGAGAAGCAGAAGGACCCGAGGATTGAAGGCAGCAAAGCTTTACTGTGCCACGGGGAGCTGAAGAATAAAAATGGACATGTAAGTCCCTCGTGTTCACGGTAATTAATTCTCAAGTTTGAAAACGTTCCCTCAGAGGTCGTTAAAACTGTTATAGCGGGACGAGGAGCCCTTCCATCCTTCAGGTTAGTTTAGACAATTATCTAAATTTAAAAAGCAGAAGAGAAAGCACCTGATGGCAGCCTGTATTTTAGGGTGTAAGGGAAAGTTTCCTGCTGACAGCTTTACAATTGGCCTTTAGAAGCTGGAAAATAATTAGCGCAAAATTACCATAGAAAGTGTGCTCTGTGCCCAAGCACTCCATCAGAAGGGATTTCCTGCCGGCTGTTTACTTTCAGGTGCTCTGACATTCCCCATTATGAGCGCTGGCACACAGCTCTTCCAAACAAAAGCGTTTCTGCAAAAGCCTCCTTGGCTTTGAGATGAACTGCCAGAAGTTTATCTCCCACTGCAGCAGCGCTGAAAGACCCTGCTCTACTCGAGGGTTTGCTGCCTTTTGTTCTGGCTTGCAGGAGCAACCTCATTTTTAAACATCAAATTTTTTTCTGTTTTCTTTATTTTGTTTTTCTTTTTGTTTGTTTAATTTGGCCATTACACTTCTGTATTGTCAGCAAAGATATTGCTTCTAATCATCCTATTCTTGGCATCTGCAAATCATAAGTCACTTTTTAAGGGCCGTTAAAATAATAAACCTGTTGATCTAAGTCTGTGCTACCACTGCCAGGGTCCTGTGTTGCTGTAACAGGAAACTCTCAGAAAGTTAACAGGGGTGAAATTTCAGATAACGTGGCTTTGAATCCCTGAGGACTGCTTTGAATACCGAGTACAAAGCTTCGCTCACATTCAGATGTGTTTTTCCCTTCCAGAAACTCTACGTCTTCCTTTTCCAAGACGTTCTGGTTTTGACCCGGCCGGTGACTCGCAACGAGCGTCAGGCTTACCAAGTGTACAGGCAGCCGATCCCCGTCCAGGAGCTGATCCTGGAAGACCTGCAGGATGGCGATGTGAAAATGGGAGGATCTTTCCGAGGAGCTTTTGGCAATTCCGATAAAGGTACAAACCAAACCAGCTCATCTGTGTGGGAACCTGTTGGTGAGGAGAGGTTACACCTGGGCGTAAATCCCCGTGGACTGAGGTTCCCTTGGGACAGCAGATACGTGACATGTGTTAACATCTACCTTTGGACTGTCACTGCTGGCCTTTGCAGTTTTATATTTGGCCATGAACTTCTATATGGCACTTCACAGCTGGTGCTGAGATTAGAAAACATCTATTTCAACGTGACTGTGCTGGGTTGGGGAGTCTGGGGGTTTTTTTGGTGGGATTTTGGGGTTTTTTTGGTGTGTTTATAAACACTTCCCCTAAAGCACAGCAGGGAGGTCCAGGTCGTTTGTCTAGCAATGGAATCTCTAAATATTGAGTTAGGAACTGATCTGTTTTTTTCCTATGTTTATCTTCAGCTAAAAATATCTTCAGAGTTCGTTTCCAAGATCCCTCCCCAGGCCAATCCCACACGTTACAGGCCAACGATGTTTTCCACAAGCATCAATGGGTTAATTGCATCCGAACGGCCATCGCTCCCTTCCAGCAGACCGCTGCCGCAGCCGAGCTGAAGGAGCTGCCGGAGCTGAGCGAAGAATCGGAGGAGAACAACCCCTCCACCCCCAACATCAAAGCCCAGAAGAGGCAGTCTGTCATGTCTGGCATCACCGAGATGGAGCTCGACGAAAGCACGTCCGAGTGCGGCTCCATCCTGGACTCGGAGGAAGCCAAGGGCACGAAAACGCCCAGAACATCGTTTGGGCACAGAAAAACGAGGGAGAACCAGCTCAGCGGCAAGCGGAAAGAAACATTGGTGTAAAGAGTCACCCAACAACATCTTGGAAGACTGTTTATTTATAAATAACGTGTATATTTTCTTGTAATGTGAGCATGATTGGATTCCCTCGACTGAACAGAATATTTTTGTGTTTTTTATGTTGTAATGGCAGCTACTGGTATACAGGTAACACTGTTGAACTGGAGTCTGTTTTTACAAACGTGGCCACTCTCAACCTGGTTTTAACGCCGCGAGCGATTCAGAAGCCCTCGTGCTTTTGACTGTGCTCGCGGCAGATTTGAAGAGCACACTTTGGTTTTTCTGAAAGATTTCCACTTGTGGTGTTTGAGGCTGGAAAAAGTCAAGCTAAAAGCAGAAGTTTGGGCCGGCACCGCAAGCCTGGCAGCACCTCCCTTTGCGAGGGGGTTGGATCAACACTGTAAGAGTCCTTTTAAAGCGGACTCGACACCTGAATTCACGTTTTCTTATTGTCTTATACAGTGCACGTTTTGCAGTTTATGGTTATCGTAACCCATGCAATTTTTCATGTTAAAAAATGAAAAAAAAAAAAAACACAAAAAAAAACCAAAAAACCAAAACACAAAAAAAAACCCCACACCAAAAACCAGACCCCAGGTTCAACAGGTTCTCAATTTACCTACTGGAATCTTTCATCTTACTGTGTCCTTTGTACATTCCTCATTTTCATTCTTGTAACCTGCCAGATATTTAATATTTTTTTTTAATTAGTTGTTTTGTTTCAAGTTTGTTTGGGGGTTGGTTTTCTTGGGGTTTTTCCTGTTTTTTACTTTTGTATTGTTGTTGTTGTTGTTGATTGTTGTTCAGACTTGGCATTTCCTTTCAAGTACTTGATCCTTCTCGCTCCGAACTGTGCGTGTACAGACTATTTTCTCACGTCACTCCACAGTTCTACGGAGCGCAGACAAGCCAGAGCGTTCCGAGCCGACGATTTGGAGGAAACACTCACCGTACCCCGTTACGATGAGCGACGAAAATGGCTTGTGTGCGCTCCGGACTACTGAAAGAGAACTGCGATGCTAACGGGGGGTTAGGAAGGTTTTTAGGCACGTTGTAAAGGGTTTGGGGAGGGAAGAGCAGCAGCTAGAAGGGGAATAGCAGGGAGTGAAGGTAGATTTATTTTATTTTTTTTCTTGTTATTGTTGCCTTTTGGAAATGAAACGCCTTCCGCAGGGAGGCAGGACTGGAGGCAACCAAGGGGTTATTGCACGTGGTAGAAAGGTAGAGAAAAGAAAGCGTTGGACGAGGTGGAAGGCCAGAGGTGGTTGTATATACTCCTAACGGCGACACTGCCATGTTCTAGCGATCCAAAGATTCGTGCGAGAGATGCCAGCTCGGTCACTGCGCCGCAGAGCGTTGTAGGAGACCAAGCGCTGTCAGCTTTGAGTAAAAACCAACAGGTCGTTCTTGGAATTCCGCTGGCGAGGACAGCGCTCCCACGCTTCCCGTCCTTGAGCGTCACCCGAAATCTGTGCTCGAGGAGCCGCAATTCGCACGGAAAGGGTTATTGCCCGGCGCGTAGTTGGCCAGTAATGTTGGAAACGGGGAGAGGGTGTACATAGACACAAACGTGTGGTTCTCTGTAAATGTTTTGTACAGTTTTGAATGCCAAGTACCATTAAATTCCTGACAGCCTCTTGTCTGCCTCGTCTTGAGTTGCTACCTGGGAGGGACGCGCTCGTACCTACCGCCGCCCGCTGCGGGTGTAGGGCTGTATGTCGCAGGAGGAAGCTGTGGCTTTATTCAAAACCCTTTTCTCTCTCGCTGCAGCCGGGCAGGCCACGAGCCGGCGGTTTAACAGCTCCGTGCGCGGCGTGGGGCCGGCAGCCGCCGCCCTTCGTGTGGCTGTAAAACGGGGCACGGCTGCGTGACTCACTCCAGCCCTCGCCTCGCTCCCTTTCTGGGGGAAAAGGAGCAGCGACGGTAATCCCTGCCCTCCTGGGGCCCTGAAACCTCCATTTCAGAAACAAAACCTCCCTCCAGAACTGCAAGGGTCCTCATTTAGCAAATATTTCAAAATCTTCTAAATTAGCCTTCAAAGCAGCCTTGAGAGGAAGGGGGAGCCAGCCTGGGGAGCTTCCCCCCGTGCCATGGGGAGCACCTGGTCGTCAGCAGCGTGATGAAACCGTCAGGTCTCTGCCACCCTCCCGAAAAGCTGCTCCTGAGCGGGTAAGGGGGTGTCTGGGCACGGCCGTAGCGCACCCCCAGATCCACGCCAGCTCCCTCGGGCTGGCAACGCTCCCCTGGGCCCCCCGCTGCACCCCTGGGGCCGCGGTCGGGAGGCAAGGACGGGGTTTAGAGCTGAGCTTTGAGTGTTGAGCGGGAGGAGGCTCAGCCCTTCCCCAGCAGGGAGAAGCTAGAAATAAAATAAAAAAGCTCTTTTTGCCATTTAAAAAAAAAAAATTAATGAGCTGCAGGGACACACAACTCATCCTTAACAGCGAGGAAATCCTGCCGAGCGCCTGCTTATCCTCCCGCGCGCCAGGCTGGGGTTGAACCTTCGTCTCGTCGTCCCGTAGCCAACAGCAAGTTAAGCCAAGAACTTCATTTCCCTTTAAAAGTCAATTCTCCCCGACGCCTGGCGGTTCCTATCCCCGCTCCGTCCCCCCGGGAGGAATGTGCAGGCTGCAGCCCTCCGCCTCCTCCTCGCTGCGCTAGACTAAACAAGCCGGGCTTTCCTGGTCTCCTCCCAAGATGAACTCCTTCTCCTCGCTGGTCTGAGCCAAGACCCCCCATCCCACGTTCGGGGGACCCCAGGACACAGCAGGGTGAAACACCCAAGGGTGGAGGGGGGACCCGGGCCACCCTCGGTCACCCGTGATGTCCCCGTCGTGGCCAGGGAAAGAGGTGTCCATGCATGGGGGACACGTGGGCACCTCCGCCTTGGATCAGCAGCTCCTGGGACCCGTGTTTAATTTCGGGGATCCCAGCTTGGGCGCTACGTGCAACACAACCGCGGTTTTACAGGTGAGACCCTCCTGGGGTCAGGGTCGCAATGGGGCATGTCCCCAACCCGAGCATCCCCCAGCAGCCCCATCCCAGCCCCATTCCTCCGCCGTGGTGATCTCTGCCCAAAAGTGTGGCCACCACCCGTCCGCTTGGGCTAGCAAAGGCCGACCTTACCCCGCAAACCCTGCTGTGCACCCTCAGCTTTGGAAACCTTCCTTAAAACAGCGGCTGAAATAAAACACAAACCACCAGAGCTCGGATTTTACACCCACCAGCTGCTCTTCCACCCCGCAGCCGTTGTGGGATCACACCAAGCTCAGCCCTCTCCAAAATCCTTTTTTTTTCGCATTAAACCCCGATGCAGAGGTTCCTCCTCATCTCCACAGACGCTCGGGGGACCGGCCGGCATCAACACCTCCGGGACCCCCGCGGAGGTTTCCTTCCCAGAGCGGTTTCCCTCTCCGCCTCCAACTTTATTTTTTTTTTTTTTTTTCCAGGAATTTCACCGCCTGGTCTGCAAATACAAACCCAGACGTCGCTGCGCACATCTGCGCTTGGGATAATCCTCCCGGGTGCTTTTCACCATCTGGTTTGGGGTTTTTTTTTTCATTTTTCTCGCCGTTACCTGGACCAGACCTCTCAAAGGTTGGCTGAACAGGGCGATGCCGCCCGGAAAATGCCGTTGTGGGGTTTTAATATTTGTTCCTTCCGCAAAGCATCCACCGCTCCGGCTCCGGTTGGAGATACCCCGGGAAAACCCGCTGCCAAAATATCCGGCAGCCGGCGGCGGCGTGCTCCTGCCTCCCACCGCGGTGGCCTCGCCGCTTTCCCGTCCTGCCCCCCAGCCGTGAATGGGGTTCGGCCGTAAACCGAGGGTTTTACGGGTCAGCGGGAGGTTTTGTTGGGTTAATTATCCTGCCGTGCTAACGAGGGCGCGGTTGAGCGCGGTCAAAATC
>WKFP01014361.1:781-52741 GCA_011057875.1 Pterocles orientalis
TGTCTGCCCAGCGCAGGATGCAGCCCAGGCAGAACTGGTGCTGACAGGGCATCACGTAAGTGACCTCATTTGGAGGATCGTAGCAGATGGGGCAGCGCCCCTCTGTCTGCGTGGCCATCTTTGAGCTCCGCGGCGGGTTGGGGAGAGCTGAGGATGAGGAGCTGCTCCCCCTCGCTGGCTCCGCTGCTGCCAAGAGGTGTCACTCGCTGCAAAATGGAGAGAGGCCACGGTCACGCGCTGTTCTGGGGAAGGCAGGAGAGGAAGAAGTGCCCAGGTCCCTGGAGAAAGGATGCTCTCTTGCCTCCCCGGGCCCCATCGTGCGCCCCATGGCCGCCCCAGGAGGACAGTTCCCCACACGGCTCACCTCTGCTGCTGCAAGCGTGCCTCGCGGTGCCCGGCTGCCTGAACCAGGCAGGGCCGGGGAAACACAGGAGATGGCTCCGGGATGGGCACCGAGAGCTGCCGACTTTTGGCAGCTCCCAAAGCACCACCCAGCACCAGGAGAAGCCTCGCTCGACCTCCAGACCTCGCAGGCGTGCTCGTCTGGAGTCCAGGCATGAGCCAGACTGGGCCCTGCTCTGCCGCTACCCCAAGATCAGAAGCCGGGGACACGAGGTCACAATCCCTCGCTCGCTGACATCATAGTCCAACGCTCGGGGACGTCGGCCTCCGCCACGCGGTGATGCCGCAGCAGGCCTTCTGCCCCTGCAGGCGCATGGCATCAGGAGAAGCAAGAAAATACCGTTTCCAGTCTTCATCTTCTGCATTCTCCTGATGCTCTGCCTCGGTCACCTGCAGGACGCGCCTGTGACCATGTGTCTCCTGCGAGGGGGCGCGGTGGGACCAGCCAGCGCGGAGTCTTGTCTTCATAAATAGCTAGCAAGAAGCTATGTTTTGGACTCCTGTTCAGGAGACAATTCATCAGAACGTTTATAGTTATTGCTAGGATATTGCTCTTTGTCTTCCAGGATGAGATACATTCAGCGTGTCTCCTCTGTCTGTTTAATCTGTGTTCTTTGAGTGCCCCTCCCCTTACTGTTTAGGAGGGAGGGAGGGAAGAAGGGAGGAAGGGAGGAGCCCAGACTGTCTCTGTGATATAGACACTGTGCATACAAAAGAGAATGCTACATAAAAGATACAGGGAAATTTAAAAGGTACTGTCAAGAAATCACCATTGTGCTATGCAGGACATTATCAGAACTGTTGGTTATTACTCAGTAAGCGTTAGCTCTGGAGAACATTCCATTCTTTAACCATTCTCTTCTCTCCCAAGGAATATGTAACTATCCAGTTGATTGATCAATGGCACTCTCCTCCCCATCCCTCAGAATATGGAATGCACTGTAAGTAAGAAAAAAAAAGGAAGAAAAAACAGTAAAGAACCTGTAACCAGAGAAATATGTTTTCATGCTACAGTAGAAAGGATTTTTGAAAGGAGGTCCTCACTGAGGTGAGTACTTTGCATATTGGGATAGGATTTACTCTGGCCAGTTTGGAGATGTCTAATTCAAAGATGAGGTTCACAGTGAAGTAACCAAAACAGAGTTAAATTCTTTACTCTGAGGGATACAGATGACATCTTGCTGTTTTTCTTCGGAAATGTTCAGCTTGCTGGTCTCCAGTGACATTGCTCTGAGATGACTTAGCTCTTCCCCTCCTTTCAATGAGGAAGAGATGTCCCTAATGTTGGAGCAAAAACTCCTGCTAGCTGGCAGAGTGCCTTAAAGTTAGGTGCTACATTAGCCAGCATGGTATTCTTTGCATATTAAGCCCTGTCTTTGCATGTAAAGTTGATCCCTTCAAATATTACGTGATTAAATAATTTACTTCCATTTAACATTCTTTAAGGTATTAGATTAAAATTTTAAGATACAAAGATGCAGGTACAAGTAACAACCAGCTGTATTCAGAAAAAAAGGTGGCTTCCACTGAAATCACAGTTAAGAATAGCTGAGATGCTTTATGTTTCTTAAGGTTTCCGCTATGCTTATTCCAAATAACTATTATCCATGCCCAAAGCATTTTTTTTTTGTTGTGGAGTAAATATTATTTTTACTCATGCGAGTTAGTTCTGTCACAGTAGCAAAAGAATGCTGCTGTTAATCTGATATTCTAGTGTGCAATGTATCACTTTAACTTATAATAAAATTCACAAGAAAAAAATTGAAAATGGCTTCATTACAGTCTAGTTTATCATTATGTTTTAGGTGTGCTAATGTTTTATGCATGACTTCACCGGTTCCAGCTGAAAGCAAAGGATAAACTTATGCAATCAGTGCCACACTTAAATGTCTCCAACTAACTTAGAAAATTCTTTGCATAAGCATAACACGTATAGATCTATTTGTCTTTACCTCATTGTCAGTTACACACCATTGAAATATTAAGGTATCTGCTTGTGTTCATATTTAAAGATTCATCTCTAAAAACTACCAGATCGTCTATCTAAAGAAAGAGAATTCCAAAGGCTAAGAAGTTCGCATTTCTATTAGTACCACCAGACACTTTCCCATGCAGTGATGTGAGGAAGGTGAGGTGTTTGCTGAGGTCTGCCTACCTGACTCAGAAGAGGGTAGCCCAGCTCTTCGACTTCTGCCCAATTTCCTTGTACTGCTGTCACATGTCCTTTCACATTGTTTTAAAAACACCATTGAGGTTCTGAAGGGATTTTATTCTTTGTGTGTGTGATCTGAAGGTCCATTTGCAAAAGTCTTCTCAGTAGCGCAGATCAGCAGCAGACCCATACAATTTCCAAGGACTAAAACCATCTGTCCCCAGAGGTCCAAAGACAATACGGGTGAGGCAGGCATTATTTCTGCAAGAGCAAGAAGAGGAGAGACACTGTAAGAAGAAGGTCATCACATTTTGCCTTGTACACAGGTCCACCCCGCACATACACCTTGACTTTGGGAAAGGTGGCAGAGCTTTAAACAGAGTCTTCAGTCCGGGAATAAAGCTGGTATAAATATCTACCTATATTCTTATCTGTGCTACATCATGTGAACTCACTGCAAAGAAGATGTAGCCTTTCATTTTTGAGCAACTGCAATGGATAGCGCTGCAGCCAGTAAAACTGATGAGCTAAGATAACAGAAGAGTGCCACTACAATGAAATATTGAATCACTCCCATGTTCTCCTTATCCTTCCCTCCTTTCCAGGCCATGCCTACAAATAACAAATTGATGCGAGTTCAGAGAAATGAATAACACTCACGCTTTTAGAACAGCTAGCGGAAAACATTTAAAGTGAAGTACATAAAATGCTTTCTGAATGTTGACCTTACTGAACAATCTAGACATTCAACTAGGAACATTATCTGCAGCTGTTGCAAATGTATCAAGAAGAGGCTTAACTTTTGCAGAGGTGTCTATTATCCAAAATAAAGAATATAAGTTAATATTGCAATGAATTATTAAGCAACACATATCATAAAACTTAGGGAAAGCATGACAGTTTAAAAGTTTCCATTCTGAACTTTGAAAACCATTTACAAATACCTACCCCAGATGCAAGTTTCTCTCAAGAGTATACATAATAATACAAGATGTGAGTAAACTTGCTAAACAACATTCTCAATTTATTTTGGATGGTGACATCCTTGGAGGAAAGAAAGAATTTAATTTAAAAAATATATAGCATTGCTATTCAAAAATCTGTCCAAGCAAAACAAGACATAAATCAAATCGGTTTTGTGTATTAACTCTTGCAATATGTGTGACAAAAACATACCCACCCACCGCCCAAAATATCCTGAAAAACAAAACATCATAGCTAAAGGTGAATGAAATTTCTTGATGACTACAAAATTAATTGAAAAATGGAGTTTGGGACATACTAAAACCATTTGCAAACTCCAATCAACTTCAGTGAGTAGCTTTGTTCCCAAAACTCGTGTAAGTGAACTACTTTGCTTTGAAGTGGAAATAAGCAAATAAATAAAGAGTTTTTATTTCTCAAACCAGCATTACCATTTTGAAACAGAATTTAAATTTTTCAGAGGGTAGATCTATTGAAACCAAAATGGAAAGTCACTTCTCTTGAGCACAGAGACACAAAACAAAGCATTTTACTTTACCCTAAAGGAAAAAAAGCCTAGTGTTTTGAACAATTAATTAAACATTTTAATTAATTGAAAGGGTTTTTTAAATTCACTGCCCAATTCTCCTAACCTCCCTGTCATCCTTACATCCACCCCAACATACACCCATTTCTCCTTTACTTACACTTTTTTGTTCCCAAACACGTACAGAAACAATCTTGACTCTTCTTGAACTTGGGGAAAAAAAAATCCCATATAAAAATCCATTTAGTGTAAATCATCCTAGGGAATCTCCATGGATGTAATATGGCCCTTTTATATTATTTAATCCATTAAGATTTGCTGGAAAAAATAAATATTTCCATGCCAGCTGGGTCAGTGCTTTGAACACCTGGAAGACAATAAATATAAAATTAAATCACTAAGAACTTTTATCTAAGTAGTATATAAAGACAATCTACCTAGACTTTTACCTGCAAAAAATAGCACACCTTTTCCATTTTATTTCCCATTTGACAATCACTTTAAAAATTTCAGCTGGTGGTGCTCCTGTTATTACTAAGCATTCCATAATAAAAGATGTAATTCTGGAAAGAGTATGTGATAGTAATATTTAATAATGTAATTGTCTTCTTGTTTTAAATGCAAACAGGCCTTCACATTAAACATGGACCACTTGACAAATTTCCACAATACCCGCGTTAGATATATTACAACACACTTAGAAAAACTGACAAGAAGTGATGCATTGAGGACTTCAAAATTAAAAAGTCAATTGATTCAGAAAATGTGACTTCAGAAATCATCTTCTATATGTAGACACTAGGACCTCTCTAGCTCAAATAGACTTCAGAATCAAGTTACTTACATTTGAGAATCCACGCACCTCTTCTGGAGAGAGAGTTACGTGTTAGTCCTTCCAATGTGTTAATATATACAACTACAGAAATTAATCAAAACATGTAAAGTCATTGTTTTTTAATTACTAGTTAAATAAGGGGAAGTTGTTAATATTTAGCAGTGACTTCATAAGCAATTACATTGCATTAGGAAAACCATAAGTGCTGTCAGGTGAAGTAAATTTATAAAGTATAGAAGCTGTCTCTATTTTTCTTAAAGAAGGGAATACTGTTATTTCCATCTGCAAGTATGATCCTCATTTGTGAAAATGACTTTCAAAGTCAAAGTTCTTTAGTTAGTTTAGTGTTTAGTGCTGGAAGATGATCACACTTCATCAAGAGCATAGCATGGTTTTTTGTATTAGAAAGTTCCTATTTCTTCACAGGACTACTAGTCTACGAGTATGTGTTGTCTAGAAACCATAACTAACCTCTCCTCCTCTTTCTGCCAATGACAGCAGGGCCACAGACTCTTCCAAAGAGACATTATCCCCCATGCAGCATTCACCTGGCGGGGTCATAATGGACCAGGAAACAAACCCTGTAGCATCCTAAGAGCATGTATGTGCTGTATTTCTTCACAGGAGTAGTAGCCACAGCTTCCCTTTTCAATGTAAACCATTTATAACATCTTTTTTCTGCTTCTATTCTTCTCATGTAGCCTTTTCCCCTGCCCCCAGATCAAGCCTAGGGTAAAAGACGACAGGAAGTAAAGCCAAAAGAGACAAGAATATAGCCACTGTAATTAGAGTATATTGTTCTTCCTAACTGGATACACTAGAAATTGGCAATGTAACAAAGATACACTAGAATACACTGGATACACTAGAAATTGCCAAAGGAACTCTACAAAATTCTTTTGCCTTTGAAGCACCGAACCTTTACATGCTTTGCAGTTGCCAAGAGCCAAATTTGCTCTCTATAGGATTCATCCATGTACAAATAAGAGCATGGGGAAAGAATTAATGCACTATCTGTTTCTATCTTACGGCTGTCTCTGACAGTAGTTTTAGGTCACAGCGATTAGTGAAGGACTCCTTGACTGTGTTGAAGCCCATTGATGGTTAGTGGCAACTCACAGAGTCTTTCATAGTGGACTTCTGGGGTCTGGATTTCCACAAATTACAGGAGATGGCATGACCATTCTGCAGGGAGCAGACAACTTATACAGCTAAGCAAGAGGGTCAGATTTCTATTAAATGTTACAGTTTTAAAAGTCATAAAAATATATTCACTGCCGTTTAGAAGAAAAGGTATATTATGGGACTGGGAGGCTTAGAACGGTAATGGATCAGTGTGAGAATCACAGTTTTCTTAATAAACATAAAAGTCGCAGATGTAGAGTTTGTTTCTAATCTTGCTTGCAGTGATATAAACTGATGAAGTAAAACTAATATGAATCAGTATTTTAAAATGAGACAGTCAGCCACTTTTTACATGTTACTGTCTGAACTGCACATCTCCACTGATTTTAGTAGAGCTATATATCAAGATCAGACTTATAAATCATTCTGAAATCTAACCTCCTGTTGCAATGACAAGTCCTTTCTATTACATAAATTGAAATATACGTGATAAGCCACTATCAATTCTGCAGTGGTAAAGTCAAGCCTGTCTTTCTTCTTCTCCCTGATTCCCCATGTAGAGTTCTCTATGTTGAGCCAATATTCCTGTACAAGCAAATCATTTAACTGATCTCCAGTGGGACAACCACATACTGGTGCAGGTTGGAAAGAACCACTTGAAACCATCTAGTCCACCCCCCTCCCCACTCAAGCATGTTCACCACATCCAGATGGCTTCTGAACATCTCAAAGGACAGACCACCTTCCTACACAACCTCTCCCTGCAGGTGCTGCACAGAGTGAAGCAGCTCAATGTCATGTAGCTGGAGTGAAACTTAGTGCTATGCATGCCTAAGAGTCAAGTTGGAAGGAGGGAAGAGAGGGGAATAGGCTGTGACATGACATTGCTTTGAAGCTCCTATCAAGTGCAAATAAGGCTCATACTAAGTAAGTCCCTGCCAGGAGCTGTCAATTTTTATTTGTAGTATTTAGCTTGCAACCAAAAAGCTGTTTTGGTTCAATTCTTGCAGCATTCACAAAAGCATAAAAAAAGACAATTTACTTCAGGTTCAAGAAAAATAATAGATTGCATGATTATCAATTCAGCTTTACGTTTGGTTTGATTACAGAAACCCATGGTTTTAAAATATTGAGCTTATCTCTGCCAAAGGATCAGACCTCATAAATTTTTATCTAAACCCGACATTTCACTAGTGCCTGTAACCCCTCTCTGCCCTTCCTGTTTCTCTTTCGTTAATAAACTGCTGACAAGCCGTGTTTGATTGTCTTGTGAAGGCAAGAAGATCAAATACGTACAGAGTATTAACAGAAAAGAAAGAATGCCTTTGGGGGGGGGGGGGAATGTTGCAGAACATGAATTCAGTTGTACTGCTGGAAAGAGTTGTCAGTCACTGTGAAAACCCAGTTCAGAGACCTCCTGCCATGAGTAGGGAGCAAGACCTCCAGCATCGATATGGGGGCACTTCTGGGAGGACTGAGCTCACCCTTGTCAGTCACAGGCTGGGCTGAGGGAGGCACTGGGGAAAGGAGGGTTGCAGCTTCCAACCACTTACTTACATTATAGCTATTCTGCCTGTCGTTCTCACAAGCAGAGGGTAAAAAAAAAAAAAAAAAAAACCACAAACCTTCTCGATCATATTGCATTACCCAGAAGCTTTTTCTTCCCCAACAGTGCTATCTATCTGTTTCCTGATTGTTTATGCTTTTTCCTTGTTTTTCGATTGTTTACTTCCCCCTGTTAGTGCTACTCTCTAGAGAGTGAAACAAACCACAAGGAATTGTTAGACCTCTGGGATGTTCTGACAGCAAATTTGGGAATTTGAATGATGGATGGGAAAGCAGGTAAGGGACTTTTAGCTTACAACTTTGTCACCAGCAATCATCTTCTGTATGTGTAACAAGCAACTCTACAAAGGCAAGGCTGAGCATCACAGTGAAGAATTAAACCATATTTTAAAACACAGACTGGGTCAATACATAATAATTAATAACTAAGAACATAATTCTGCCTTGCAATTTTGCTCAAAAAGTAATACTACTTCGTACAGATTCTATCAACATATTTGCATTTCCTGTTCTACACAACTACGTACAGAAAAATATTCCCATTTTCTATCAATAGCTGATGCTTCACTGGTATTGGTGATTTTTGGTATCTGACATTAGTCTTGCCCATGCCAGTTTACATTACAAAAAAAGATTCATTTGCTGTTAGCCTCAGAGCAGGTCCTCTTCTATCCTCACATTCTAGCCAGAACTCAGACATAGAACTGGACAGTAAAACACAGGAAACTGACTCAAAGAAACAGAAAGAGAGATAAGGAAAGCAAGAGTTTTCTTGAGAGAAAGAACAAGAAAAAAAGGTCAACAGTCTTGAATTATTCACAAAGGGTCAGAAAAATTCAGGTTCATTTAGCACAGTATGTGTTTTGTTTATTCTGATAAAGCAATTGCTTTTCATATATATATATATATATCTCAAATGAAATATTCAGAAAGCTTACAAGGAAAACTCTATAACCTCAGAGACAAACGTTGATCTCGAACACGGAGGAAAAGGAACTTTTAGAAGTTAATGTTTGTGCCTCTCTGTCTGCATCAGTACCTCTCGAGTAAAAGCTTTCTAATTTTCATCATGAATTAATATCCGAACATATTAGAAAAATACACAGTCGTACAGAAACGCATACTGAACCTACATTTTCCCAAGCTGACTAATGCAGCAATTGATTTTAATATTAATGAAACTGTGACTCCTGCTTGACTTGAGCTTAATTTGATACAAAAATTCCCTGGCACCTTGGGAGGAATGTAACTACCCAGCTGCTGTCTTGACCCACTTGACAGGTAAATCAGGTCCAGCTTTGTTCCTCCAAGGTTATCTGTTCCAGGGGTACATTTTCTGTTTGGTATGCAGGCCTGCAAAACCACCCTTTGAAGATGTGGAGTTGTCTCGCTAGATCTTAAGCTCCTTTTAAACTGTGATGAAGTTTAGGAAAAAAATGTTCTAATCACCAAAGACTCCCTTAAAAGCATTGACATTTTCAGCTGTTAGATCACCTTGTAAAAGCAGCAGTGGAGAATTAAAACTCTTGTCCCGTTGTGTATAAAACTTCGACTATGCATACAGGCCTCAAAGTGACAATAAAAGGATTCAAATATTGGATGAGTACCTGTTCTTGTGTCAGCCACTGTAAAACACTCTAGTGCTAATTTACCTCAGCTTACAACCTAATCCATTACTGACAGAGCAAAGCAAAGTCAGAAAACATTTTATTATGCAGAAGTTCCTTATTAGAACAGGATAAGCCATCCAGAAATACTCAGAGATGATAGTAAATATTTGCAAGTTTGGATAATACGCTTGCCATCATAATTGGCAGAATTGATCTTGCTGAGTATTCACTTCACAGATCCAAATTCTCCCTTCTCACAGACCAGTCTCACAGAGACAAGGACCCCTTCCTTTTCAAAAGTGTACTGATGAAGAGCTAATATAGAAAACAATTTCACTGCAGGTTAATTTAAAATTTATTAGAAAATAATGTGAGGTTATAGCTGAAAAAAACCCACATTACTTTTCAGTCCTCCTCTGTGGAACAACCCTTATTTGTCACACAGCCTCAGCAAATATGATAATACATTATATTGTTAGTATCTTAAACTTTTTTTTATCCCCCCCCACCCCAAACCCTCTAATGTAGAAATCCCCGAATTTGTTTAGCATCTTTGGTAAGTGATCCAAGAGGAATTTTAAAATAATTTCACAAGGTGTGAAACTAACAATTTCTGTCATTTCACAGCTCATTCAAGTTTGCTTTATATTATATTGCCATTTGCACCTCTGCAAAGTAAGCATTTAAAACTGAAATGGACTGCCAGCATTTCATGTTTTCTACAGACACCGTAATTCACATAGACACAAAACACAGATGTTTTAGTATGGTCAAATGTCTTAAGAACTATGGTGCTTGTTCATGAAAACACCCGCCCTGTAAAGGCAGAGAAATAGGAGTGACTATAAAACAGAGCTTGTGGGTTTATTGCATTTACCAAGGGCTGTTTCAGATGTGCTCCAGCGACTCAAGTTTGTTGCATTATGAGACATCAGCCGAATAAACCAAGATTATGCTCCAAGGATCAGTAACGTGAAAACTTAGGAATCAACAATGACTTTAATTTAAACTATAGCACCATTGACAGTCCAGCATTTCAGAATTCTATTCATTTGGAAAATTATTCTGCCTTAATTTGGCTGATGTCCCCAGAGAGCTGTTGGTATTAGAGCAGGAGGACTCGCATGCATAGTGCAGTGAAAAGCATTTTAGTGAGCTTCCTTTGGTGATGACAGTCTAAAGCATGAGCATGGTTCTAGTCCAAAGATATAATTATTTCCATTTCCAAAGCCAGGAAACTGTGGAGTACATAATCTATTTTACTGATGGAGTGTAAAGTCGCCTAGTAACCACAAAAGTCAGATAAGGTCATCTATTCCAGATCATTTACAATGCAGGAAGTACTCCTGTGAATCCATATGAAAACAAGCCATTATTCAATTTAAGTGATAGCTTTACAAATATTTTTAAAATATTAGTATGAAGAGATAAAACTCTTATTTTTTGGAGAAACTTCTAAACAACGTATTGACTCACCCTGATATTAAAAAACAGAGTTTCTATTCCATACTAAACTTCAAAGGGGTACAAGGAGCAGCTTGCTTATCCTTCAGTACTAACTTCAACTAATCCATTTACAGTGAAATAAAGCAGGAACACTTCCTAAGTCAATTACAACAGACGATGGATGTTTTAGGAAATATTGTCTCTCAGCTGACTTGCTGTAACTGAGGGGGGTTTACTCCCTCATATCCACACAGCAGGAGGATGCACATGTAGTGGCATGATGCCAACCCTTCCCTAGTTGCTCAGTTTCATCACTTTCTGAATACTGCTGTCTATATTAAGCACTCTTTAAGATAATGTATAAGTGGCTACAAATTATACCATTGTGACAGTCATTCCTAATGCTGAGGTTTTATGACCATCCTAAATCGACCTAATTGTGGGCTTCTGCTTAATGTAAGAGTCTTGCCCCTTCCTCACCTTGAGCTCCATCAGGAACACGCTCAGACTGAAAAATAACTTTTTCTCCCCACATATGCACATCAGCCCTGTGGCCCATCTGCCCCCTAATTCCACCAGTGCAGCTCTGGATACAAAGAAGGATGAAGAAGCTGGTGGCAGGAGCAGAAACAGCAGATGGAAGTGCCCTGCTGTACATTCACCTGTGTTTCGATGATCATTGCACAGCAACCCAGGACAGTGGTGATAAAGCTACTAACTGCAGTATCTCTATATAGAGATCTGCCTTTCCCTGGCAAAGAAATAAAATGTTTATAGTGCAAAAAGCTTCGAATTTCATTTTGACATATAATTATCTTAGCAATTCATAACAACTGTTTTGTTTTTCCTGTATCACCACTAAGTAATTACTGCTTAAAAAAAAAAATGTTCCTTAATATAAGCTCCTGACAGCAAAAGTACAGGGCAACTATCATACAAAGTCATCATCAGACTTACTGATTTCCTACACATCACATATAGTGTGAACTTAGGTGATCATGAGGGTAAGCTGCAAAGAATCCTACACATAAAGGAGACCAAGCGTACCCTGGAAAACTACTGGAAAGAGCTTGTAACATGGAGTGAGGGAGATTTACCACAGAAGGACTACTTTGCAGGTGTAAATAATTTATGTGATAAAACAAAGAGAGAAAATAATATTGAAGAAGGAAAAACAAACAAAAAAAGAAGATATAATAACATGGAAAAAGTCCACAGAAAAAAGAAAAGGAAGAAAGTGAAACGGCAAAACAAGAAGCAGAAAAAAAGAGATGGGTTAAAAATAAATGGGTTGCAAATCTGTGGCATCACGCAATGGAATGAAAATGGAAAGAAAAAGGAGTTTTAAAAGCCTGAAATGAAAGCAAATCCATAAACTTACATTTTATGTGAAATGCAAATGATTGGTTAAGCCTTATTTTCTAGTAAATGTTGCTATGCAAAATCTAATTTCCTTTATAATTTTGTTGACTTTTTTAATTTTTTCTGGAATTCTATCACAGTATTTAAATATTTATGTGTCTCTAAAAACAACTAAAAGAGATAGTAACTAAGAACTCCTTAAATTTTCTGACATTTTATAGCACATGTAATGCAGAGGCTTTATATCAAGCAGATAAATTTCCTTGACCTATTGCTGAAATCTGAATAAACATATACTTATGGGCTTTAGAAATGTGGTTTTGATTTACAATGGGACATTAGGACCTGATGCAGTAAACTTAAAATAGCATATGAGAAAAATCTTTCAGCTTAAGACAATTAGAGCTATTGTGGGGTCACTGTAGGTTAACAATTTGCTCCTGAAACGAACAGGAGTTTTGTCATTGTTTAACAGGATCAGTTAAGCACATTGTGGTTTTTGATTTTTTTTATACTTCTACTGAACAGTACATTGTATTCACAGAAATATCAATCTTATTGGAAATCTACCTCTGGAACAATAAAGCTAAGAAACAGGTGTACTTACACCCTGAGCTGGTATTTCTGTATGCAAATGCCTTCATAGGGATACCAGCAGTCTGGGCAAGCACTGAGGGTTCTGCCTCCACTTCTTTTGCCTAGTAAAAACACACAGGTGAATTCAGTGAAAGAAATTGGTAAATCGTTAAACATCAAATTCCTGCAGGTGCCGAGGGCACAATCTGCATTTCTGCTGCAAGTACTCTCCAACACTTCCAACCAAGGAATGAAATGCACACAACATTAATTAAATGAATTTTAGACAGATGTTAATTGGTAGAGATCTGATATAAGCATTAGTTCTTTATAATTTATATATTGCACACAAATATAATACTTTTCTTGGATCTTGTTTCTCTATCATCCTACAGCCCCCTAAAATTGCAAAGAAAAATGGTAGATATTTGCCCTAAAACTGTGAAATCACCATCCAATTTGTATTTTGAATGCTACTTTTTAATTTACTTTTATATTTATTATGATGTATTTTAATCTATAATAGTATGACATATAGTTAATATGCAATAAGATAGCTAATTCCTACATGCTATAATATACATGCTACAGTTGTAGAAGTGAGTCAAAACCTTAAGTCACGATGAGAGGTGCTCTCTGCAGACACAAGGTAAAGGGATGTATCTTTACTACAGAACACGACGAATGACCTACAGGAACAGTGACAGTACAGTAAGAAGAGTTATGCAGCACTAAGCTTACTCAGAAAAGGTTGTTGCTCACTTTAAAGTGCACGTGGGGAATTGGCATGGAGTAACTAATGTGTTGCACTACCTAACCTACTTCAGAGATAAGCCCTAAGGTGAAGCAGGTATATATATAGAGAGAGATATGTATCTATTTTCCCCTGTAACTGAATTTCCTACTGAAGGCAAAGTGTCACAACAGTGTATGTTAAACATGAACAAATGATTTGCTGAACAGGAATGGACTAGAACAAGAGACTTCAGAGTGGTTAAGTGTTTTGCTGAAATAGAAGCTTTAACACAAAAGATGATAAAAATCTGATTTATGAATCTAAACACACTGACTGCCTCAGAGTGTGTTTCACCCAACCCATGTATAAGATGGACGGAGGCTGCCCCTCTTCCAATGAAAAGCACTTTCCTGCATGGACTCATTGGCAGTCAGACTTTTTGAATCCAGAGTTGAAGGATGCTGGATTTCTTGTTTACAATACATATCTATCCATCTACATCCACACAGTGGATTGCAGCCTGACTTGCCAAGCCTACGCCATGTCTTCATGTCATCCCTTACCTGTGGTTAAAAGTGGTACCATTGCTAACGTAGTTACTGCTTGTTGTTCGGGTTGCCTGGTCCCATCAGTCCAACCACCATCCCCTTTGTCTAAGGAATTTTTGCTTTGGTCTCAACCACAATGTTAAACAATGATACGAGTGTTGTAAAATGAACATATCTGTATATACGTAACATGTCTTCAGTATCAGATCTGGCATCTGATAGAAATTCAATAGAACTAGAGGCTAAATGTGATATTCAAAACTGATAGCACAGTTTTATTCTTCTAACACAGAAAGTGAAAATCCAGTTGAAATGAATGTATGTTTCCTCAAAAGTGATGGAAAAGAAAGTGCCCGCACCATGTGAGTCTCTCTCCTCATTCTCAAGAGTGTTCTTTAGGGGTTGAAGAATTCCTCTGCTTAGAGGGATCCTTAAAATTTGTTCTTATGCAGCTACCACTGTATAAAAGTAATTTATCTGCTTCTGCTACTCATCTCCACTGAAGCACACAATACCTGAAAAAGGTCTTCAGCTTCATGCACCAGTGCATGGCTAGGGTAGGATGGCCCCAAAAGGCTCTGATTTGCAAATGACAGCTCACCTGATGAAAAGTATTCTGATTTTGCAAATTGCTCAACACCTTTATATTTAGATGCAAAGATTAAATCGTCACCAGCATAAACCTGACTTCAGTCATCCATAATGGAAGAGCTGTTTTGCAGCTCTGTATTAGTAAACAGAAGACAGTAATTGAGCAGTGTCAATGTTTTTCAAACTCATTTGCAATTTTCTACAATATCAATATTTGCTATGTTAAATAATATTGCTAGCTTTTAAGAGCAAGTCAGTTGTTCACTGTTATTTAAAAAAAACGAAAAAAACCACAAAATTAGTATTCTGAAAGGTTATTTTAGCTGAAGCTATTTTGTAGATATGTCTTGGTTTTGTTTAGAATGCATTTTGAGACCCTTACTCTGACCAATTAGAGCTTCTTCCAAGAGAATGACAAATTAATAATTTCGATTTGCAAAATGCATTTTTGCTTTTCAAAATCAACATACTAGATTTTTTTTTTCCTTTTTATTTAAGAGGCTGGGAGAGAAGCTCAGTCAGTAACAATAGACTGACCTCTTTTTTTGAGACCATGATAAAAATGTGTTAATGAAAAAAATCTCAGAAGCCCTATATATCTATTTCAACACCTTTTTTGAACTGGGAACAAGTTTGTGAAGTACTACGTGTGTACTTAGGTGTTTTTTCTGTGGAGGTGAACATAGGCTCTAGTGCAAACCTCAATCCCCTTAATGACATTCTGTAAAATAAAAGGTAAGGACTGAAACAGAAAGTCAGCCTTAAAAATCTTATCCTTGAACTGAAATTCTGTGGAAATTTAGCAATAGGAAGTCATCAGAAATATAACACAGATGTATGACTGGACAGTAATCTAACAAAAGGGAGTCACCTGTACTGCACTACTATTTCATAATAAAGAGAAATTGTAAAAACTTTTAAACAAGTGCTTTGTGAACAGTTTACATTGTTATTGGATACTAGAGCTTCCACTGAATTCATTCAGTTCATTTAAAAAATGGGGAATCTCGTAAAAAAAGAAAAAAAAAGCTAACTTTTGTCCCATTTTTGTGAAGATATTTGTATAGCAGAATTAACCACAGGTTGTCTGCTCAGAATATGAAATAAACAGTTTCCTATGGACTACTTTTCATACTACTTAGTTTTGCTTTATACTTGAGAGGTGAAACTTTTCCAAGTAAAAGTTTTGTTGTTTGCTTGTCTTTTGGGATACGTTAAATGTTATTATCTATTTCGGAACAATAAATTTTACCTTTTTTTGGAGCATCTACGGAAAATCTTTAGAAGTCAGTACAGTATCTGCTTGTCTATGCATGCAAACAGGAGTAACTATCTGGGGAACATAATCATGGCAAAAGGTCACGTTTGCCTTTTATTTGAAATACTTTTAGACTATCAAGTGGTTTAGAAGTCACTCAATACGAGAAGCCAAGAAACACAGTTTATTTTATCAACGTTAATATATTTTGAGTTTTCTAAGACAGAATGTTATTTCCCTTGGCATTTTAATTGAGATTTCATAAAATAGCTGTTTTGGTCTATCTAGCAACAGTATTTTAAGCTGCACTATACTGCAACAACTGCTTGAGACATAAACAATTTAAAAACCTGCAAAACTCTCGCAAGGACCCTTCTCCTCCTTCCCCTTCCACCTTCGGAAGGCCACTCTGCATCAAAGCTGAGACTATAAGCACCTCCTTATACATGGAAAAATAGTAAGAGGTGCCAAGGGACATGTATTTAATCAGTTCCTTCATTATGCTATTTTAAGATCAACTAGGTTTATTTTTATTTTCTCACTGTATGTTCCCATGACACAAAAGGGACTTTTGGGTGTACACTGCAAGGTGAGAATAAATCCTTCATTGCATCCACGTCTGCACAACACCACAATTCTTCTTCATATAAAAGCAGAGATGGTTAAAAGAAAGAAGGGTCTGAGGTTTTGGGGTAGATGTTTTCAGATTATTTTACTGTCTAGTCCATCTGAATTATTTTAATTTTAAGAACTTTAAAAATTTGTTGCTGCCTACAACTTACTTCCTAGTTTAAAAAAAGTGGTTTTTTAAGCAATTATGTTAAAAACTCTCCCACACAAAACAGAAACCCAAATCCACCTACTTCTTTGAATTAGAAAGAAAGACACATTAAGAAAAGCATATATTTTTAGAGGACTGACTAAGGATCATACTCTACAAGACTGTATGAACATGGACAAGTTGACAATAACCAACAGTATTAAAATAGCATTTATTTTAGTAAATTCCATACATCTCTTTCCAATATGACAATCAAACATTGTCAATTAAATCATGAAGTGGAAGAGTAAGACGTCTTGAAACCACAGAAGCAGGAAGAGTCCAGAGTTCGTGAAGCATGAAGGCTTAGCTGAGTGCACTTATGAGTGCATGCTGTGAGACCAGAGTTAACATGGGGAAATGGGCTAAAAGAGTATGGAGAACTGGGCTCATGTCCCACCAAGGCTGTGGCTGCACCTGCACTGCCCTTGGGTGCTTGGCTTCAGCTGAGACTGGATTTCTGGAAATACATTTAGTTTGGATGCACCCTAAAATCAACAACTCTAATTTAGTCAAGGAATCCTAGGAAAAAATTCTTCACTGAAAGAGTGGTCAGACATTGGAACAGACTACCCAGGGAGGTGGTAGAGTCACCATCCCTGGAGGTGTTCAAGAAACATGTAGATGTGGTGCTTAGGGACATAGTGAGTTAGGTGGTGTTGGGTTGGACTTGATGATCCTTGAGGTCTTTTCCAACCTTAATGATTCTACGATTCTATGATTATTAAAACCTAATTCTTCCACTATGCCTTGTCAATCCTTTTATTTCAAGAAAAAGAATTTAAAAATATATGTAATGCTACGCTATGCAATATACATATTCAATTGAAAAATAACTTGGTTAGAAAAAATGTAAATGCTCAGCCTGGGTGAGCATTTTCTTTAATATTCATTATCTCAAAATTATTATGAAGGCTGAAAAACTAAAATAGCTTATTAATGGACTGAGACTCCTTAAACTTCTTCATAATGGGAGACAGGTGCGTAGAATCTTTTGAAAAACCTCACTAGGTACCTATCTGCATCTTTAGGCACTTAAATGCCTTTAAAAACTTGTCCCCTATTGCATTATTGTCAATTAATTTCAATTAGGGTGCTAATATTGGAAAATATTCTGATGTCTTCACAGATATAGAACAGCAGTCATAAAATAAGACTGTTTCAAAGGCACTTACAGATACACAGGAACTTAACTTTTAGTGGGTAAAATTTAAGGGAGAGAACCTGTATACTGCAGGTTGCAAAGTTTGCATGTCACTTCCCTGCTTCCACCAGTATCCCTGAGAATTTAGAACCAAACACTGGACCCCACTCCTTGCCTGCTTAGTTATCTTGGGTTGCGGGAAGCAGTGCCATTCAAATACATCTTAAGCCCTTAATATAGGTTTTCCATATAAGCTCCTGCAAAAATATTTTCCGGGTCCTTCTGTCCACATTCATTTCACAGTACAGTCCAGGAGTGCAGCACTGGACTGTGCCTAGGCACAGTGAAAGGGGTCAGCAGGATGGTATTTCTGCTCCAACTTCTATGCAGCTTTTTTAAGCTAGGGGAGTCCGGTTTCACAAAAGGGAAAGTCAAGAATGTGCCTATGACTGTAGATGGGTTTTTCAAAGTATAAAGGGGCATGAAAGAAAGGACAGAACAGCAGCACGGAGCCTGGTGGTATTCTCCAGATGTGATACACGTGACATTCATTAGTGCGATAGGTGGGAACAACCACTGAAGGTATGGGAAGCAAAACATGGATCCTCCCTCTTATAATGTGTAAATGTGCCAGGACAGCATTGTTACCTGGACTCAGTGCAGATTTTGGAGCTTAATCAATCCTAATACCTGAGCAATAGCTTCACTCCAAAGCTGCAAAAGTTACTGGCAGGAATAGGCTCCTCTTCTGTACTTTACATGGAAAAACTACTGTATCTACAGTTTTTCTTTTCCTGTTTTTCTACCTTTCCTGAAAAAAAGATAATTATCACAATTCATAACTCCTATCTAACATTTCATACTTAAGCATTTCATACTTGTAAACAAAAAGACTGAAAGCTGTCAGTTGGAAATGTCAAGTCTACTGTCAATGGTTCATGAATAATTGACACTGAGATTACCTAGGGAAAGCTGCAATTATCCTGACTCATTAACATATGAACTAAGCCTGGTTCTGTTTTGTGCTTGTAGGATTTTCATTTAACTCCTTGATGTAGGAGGTAAAAAAAATCCTGGCAGGATGTTGCTATAAAAAGAATAAATATGAGTGAATAAACAAAACCTCAGAACTATGAATATGGATTGGAATTTCAAGTAGTACTTTGTTTAATGTTGTACTTGCTCTTTTGCCACAGTTATTATTTTACAGGGAATATCACAGTGATAAATTTGTTTGCTAGCCTAAGACTTGGAGGATAGCTCTTCTTTGGAAACATATATGCACATGAAACATAAGCATCAGTGGAAATACCTCCTTACCCATGTTCATTTTTTCATACACAACACAACTGAAGGTGTCTAATGAGAAAGCAGAAATAGTTGGTCAGAGCACAAATAGAAAAAAAAAATCAAGCAAGTAAAGTCTCCAGGCTGACAACTTCATCAACAGAGGGAAAAATACTTATAGGAATTTCCTTTTTTTAAAAAAAAAGTGTTAAATTGATTTTAAGACTAAAGATTAGCAAATCAACATTTATCACTGAAACAAGCAAGCATAGAAAATAGGCAGAAATTCTCCAAGCTGGGAAAAATGTGTAAAGAAACAAACTCACAATATTTACATAGTTAATGTAAATTACTAACTGCTGCTTCAGAGGCAATATATGTTAAATGCCTTCTCTCAATCTCTACAATATGAGAGACTCAAAAGTTTTTCACTGCTCTGCAAAGTTGTAGATTAACCTTGATGTTTAGGTTACAGACCAAGTTAAAAGTCTTTTTTCTTGAAAAAAAAGCCTTTTGAATTGCAAGTTGAAACCATGAAGCTGTTTCCCACAAGCAATTACCATTTTGGATGCCCCTCAGTGCTGGTCCCACTACCTTTAGAAGCATACCATGAATTGGAGGCCATCATACCAGTCTATAGAGCTGAATTATAACTTCTTTGGTATAACGAGCTCTCTTTGACAGCAGCACACAGTCAAAGTCATAGTTCAGAAAGGATAACCAAGCTATTGCCTCTCAAGTGTAATGCACTTCATTAAAATGCAAGTCATTCCTTTAGACACACATTCACTGAACTCCAGCCCCTCATAAATCTTGTAATATTTCATTTCTTGTTCACAGCTCTGAAATCTTTAAATTGGGGCCTTTGTAACTTTCCCTATAACCTCAAAACACATAGAAATTTCCTACTTCACTATTCTTTTTTTCTTCTTTTTGTAAAAAAAATTGCAAGAGAAAATGACAAACAGTTTTGCAGCTCTTGCATGTTTGGCCCTTGTAGCACACCTGTCAAAAGCAATTATTATTCAGACACTGGACCTTCTCACACTGTTGAGGTCTCCCTGACATACTCCCAATTCTTCCACCATTTAATTTCATATCTTTGTGCAGAGTGACTAATATCTTGGAAAAAGAAAGTGTTTCTTTCTCATTTTCATAGGTCTTTTATGTGGCCTCATAGGGTCTTAATTCCCTCTTGGTGATTTAAATATAACATTATCCATCCCAATGCAAACACAGAAAACAAAACAAAAATCCCTACAAGTGTAAATTAAACAAGAGAATAGGGAATTATGAAGAAACAGAGGCCAGTTCCTGAAGTTTCCTCTCCATCTTTATAAGCACAGTATTAGTTTGAAGTTTACTGTATAATAAATGCCAGTGAAATACCAATTACAACGACAGATACCTATTTCTCTAACAATCCTTATTAATCTTCTCCAATAATTTTACATTTTTAGCCAAACCTTCTTTTGGCTTTGACTGTTGATGTATTTTTTTTTTTACTTCTTGTGCATACATTTCCTCTCTGTAGTATCACATGAAATGGCCTATCCACTTTTTCTTCAGAACATAGTGTGAACCTGGTAACAGATGACTGGTGCTCAGATTTACTTCTTAGAGTGGGTTCAGTGTTAAGCTATGTAATACCTATCCCTATAATGTTACAGTTCTATATACGGTTTTGCATTCAGAACCCACAATTCTCAAGGAGCAGGGCAAACCTTTTTTTTTTTTTAAATCTCAATATTTAAATTTACACCCACTGCCACATAATTCTGCAGTGATATCTAGAAACTGTCAAATGATAATCACTTCATGCAGCTGAATACAATTATGCATCATTTTCTCCCATACTACAGAATTAAATGAATTGCATATGATTATAAGCAAAAATAATGTGTTCAGAGTCATTTGTATCTATAATCCATTAAAGCTCTCAGCATTCTGCTTGTACTCAGGCAGAACCAGAAAAGCCTCTGCAGACATTTCCCAGAAACACACAAATTTATTTTTTATTGGGACTGATTATTGCTTATGTACAGAAATTCATACACAGTCATGTATGGACGGGGATTTAAGTATATGTGTATTGTGTCTACACGCACCATACATACCTACATATGTGATCTATGTAATATGCACACACATGCATCTATACAACCAGTCTCAGTATGTATGTGTCAGCATCGTTGTTGTTTAAGTGACCTGAGGGTGGCTTTCCAGTCTCTGGATTTTAAGTTACTCTCTCTGTGGAGACTGAGAACAAGACAAGAACTCTAACCAAAGATTAAAGTGGAACACAAGCTTTGCACATAGAAGTATCACTTATTTATGAGCACTTACATACGTACTGCTGTAAGTCTGTAAGTCACTACAGTATGTTTCACCACACCACCTCTAAGAAAGTAGCTCTTCGTCTCTCTTATTTCCTAAGAGCCAGACACTGAATCCCTCTCTTAAAATATGTAATTCACGTATAGCCTAGTTGTCCTCTTTAGCTAACAAAACCTTTGACATGATAAGATTGTTTTTTTACTGTTGAGGCAGCAATTTACACAAACAGTAGCCACTGGCTATTATTTAATAAAAGACCATGTTAAGGAAAAGGAAGAGAAAATAGAACATAAAGTTTCCACTTTGAGGCTGTAGTAAAGCTGACAGTCTAGTAGAAAAGCCTAATCAGTACATAAGAGATTCAAGGTTGCTAGTAATTAATTCTAACAGCAAACTGAGCATATAAAGGGGTCTCGATCTAATCCTGAGAGTCTTGCAAAAATTTAACTTAATCTTTGCCTTCCACTGAGAGATTGCCAGGGTCTAGACCATCATCATATAGGGGAATATAAAATCCCCTTGCACTATTTTCTGTAAGTTACGAAGCATATGCTAGACACCTATGGAAAAAAAAGAAGGAAAAAAAAAAAAAAAGAAAAACCCTGCCTTCACATTTTGTGCCTTCATGGCAGGACACACAATTGTTCCTGTCACACAATTTCTTTTAGCTGGTTTAGCTCCCCCTTTTTTTAGACATTGTGTTAAGTATTGGTAAACTCAAGACGTCAAACATCACTTTAACTTTGCCATGCTAACACATTTGCAGCTATGTTACTGTCACTTTTTAATTTTAGCTTAGAATCAGAAACACTTGTGGTTACTTTCCAGTGGCATAATTTTACAAGCTGAATAAAAAGCCCAATTCTACACCAAACTGATATGCACAGCATGTCTTGGAGAATAATTATTTTCAACTGGCTTCAATGGCGACCATAGAAATTCAAACTTCTTGTGTTCAAGAAGGTTATCTTATGAAGGCAGTTTGTGTGATTGCTCACAATAATATTTTAATTCTAACATGTGTGAGTAGAACTTAAGCCACTCTCAGCCCACTTCCTACCATGCACCAAAATGGGAAGAGCCACAGAGACTGTTTTACTGGCCCCACGACAGCTAGAAATGACTGCAGACCTTTAGCTTAGAAGAATATAACGTCTTCATCTTAACATGTTTAAAGTTGTGTGATCATCAGACAATGAAAAAAAAAAAAAGGAAAGAAGTGGTCTCTAGTGAACCTAAGGATGCTGCTGCCCATCTGTTGCTCTTTTCCCTGCCTGTTCTCCAAATCCATCATTTACTTGTTTCCTCGGGCTGGTGGCAGAGCTGTCTGCTCAGGAGTATTTATGGCCATGAAACACTGCTACTTGAATCACTTGACTTTCCTCTGTAAGAACTTCATCCCTTGCTCTTCAAAACCCAAAGAGCCTTTTAACATAATATACTGCCTCTCATTGACATAAATGTGAAAGGGCTTTGTGAACGATCAAGGCAGTGTACATTTTATTCAAAGCAATATTATAATTCCTTGTCTTAGAACACACATGGAATAAACACTTAGATGATAAATTAATACACAAACTCTTAAGAAACGTCAAAGTTTGGAGAATTTACAGAATCTGCCAGGGAGGGGAAAAAAGCAACACACCATCCTCAGTTATGGCACTTACGTATTAAATGTGCTTGTTTGGTTGGGGGGGGTTGTTGTTGCTGCTTGTTTTTCTGTTGTCATAAAATACCTTTCTGGAAACAAAGGGAGAAGAGGATGGGGTTTTCCTCTTGTCCTTCTGCACAGAATGTGTACTGAATCAAGACTGGGCAACACAGGGCTGTGTACACTCAGGTCTTGAAAACCTCCAGGCACCCTAGGATGAAGCTGATGAGGCCCAGCAAGTTTGACAGCACCCAAGTAAAATTTTATGTAACTTGTTTCATTCTAATTACAGACTTGGGACCTTTCCTCTGATAATCAATAATAACTGCGCTAACTAGATGCCCTTTTTTTTAGTGGGAACTGAAAATGAAATAATCGGCTTTCATTTGAATTGCTTGCTGATAATTTTCTGAAGTACTACATCAATTTTCTTTCACTTTCTTCTAATAACAATGCTTGCTGTTAATCTTGGTATCTCCTGTTAATTGTATTTCATGTATGTCTTTTTCTTATTTACACATAGGTTGTAGACATATTCTGTGTGCCCATTTGTCTAAATGCAAGCTAAAAACCAAAATGTATTTATTTTTCCATATAGTCTGTATTTTACAGATCTGTAGTTATTCTTACATCTGTAGAACTGTGGATGAAAGGGTTTATCAGGTAAGCACATACAGAAAAATCAGTGAGGAATGTTTGATACGTATATATAAAAAAAATCAGTTCACTCTTTCTTGCTCTTGACCTGACTGCAAAAAGTAAT
Organism: Pterocles orientalis; assembly: GCA_011057875.1. Lineage (NCBI taxonomy): Eukaryota > Metazoa > Chordata > Aves > Pterocliformes > Pteroclidae > Pterocles > Pterocles orientalis. Next base: position 24,501 of record WKFP01014361.1, read on the forward strand.
ATGCATTAATGTGTTAATAATATAATTTTATTTTTTTTTAACTTATAATCAGGTCGCAGGGTTGGTTTTAATCAGTACATAATTGAAAGAGAATACTTCACAACTCAAATTTCCCTTTAACTTGTATTGACAGCAGAGAGATGGGGCTGCTGAAGCACTACAAAGTCATTTAATGTTACTTTGTTGATGTTATTGTTGTTTTATTATTAAATGATTTCTTCTTGAGTTTTCTTAAACAGAATGATTCATATCCTTAATAAGTTAAAGGGCAGCTTTATAGAAATATGTGACCAGAGCCGTAAGACTGAATTATGTGTGAACAGATGAAGACACAGCTTAAGTACACAGAAGAGATTCAATCCACAGGTTAAATATGAAGAAAATTAGAAAAAATAGTCTTAAGGATATTAGGGATTGGAAGTAATCTATGGTCAGAGACTAGGTAAAAAAAAATGCAAAACCAGAACAGAAAAGATTCTTATACTTAGGGACAAACATCAATATTTTAGAAATATCTCAAACACAAATGATACAGAGTTTTGCAATATCGGTAAAAGACAACAAGAGCAAAATGTAATTGAGGCAACTTGAGTCTGTGGATTGCAAAAGAAACATTTGTCCAAATAGTTTTAAATTTCTCTCCTTATTGACACTTACAGGACTTTTTATTCTTTGAAACCAGCAAGGAAGTCACTCCGCATCAGACTGAAATGCATTTAAAGACTGTGCTTTTAGCTAACAGCAACTACAGCGTCAGAGATGGAGAGCTTAGTTAGTGCTTTTACTAAAGGTAGGACTTAAATACAGACAATGAAGTGGGCAGAATGAGCAACTGTGGGAAATACAAGTGATATTACCTGCCATCGACATACAAACAGGTCAGAAGCATTGAAAAAAGGGAAGATCAAAAATTCCATCAAACTGAGAGGTCAGACTCAACCCTTAAGCTTTGTGATTCTTTTTAAGTATTGAAAATACAAATCAAGAGGGTATAAGAAGAAATTGATAGGCATCAGTGTTCTGTGCACAGATTTTTTTAAAGTACATGTGGACATCCTGAGCTCTTTACCAAAAAGTATTGCAATAATAAGCAGGAAATGAGCTATTTAAGGGCAAATCATTATCTTTCCATCAGAACTTTTTTTCAAGTTAATGTTTTCCATTATTTCTGTATGTATGTCAAAATGTAATACATTTTGAAGTGCACAGTGGTTGGTCAGACAAGGGATACAGGACTATTACCATTCCTTTGAGACAAATCTGGGCCCTCTTGGTAATTTAAGTACATGTGACTTTAACAAAACAGAAATACAAAAATATGAAGAACTGATATTTACAACTTTCAGCAGAGGACTTCTGCTTCTCAGCACTTCATTGTTTCTGAAAACCTGGAGCTGATAACAAGCCAATTTCACGTCTGAAACTAAAAGGGTAAATAAATTATGTGTATAGAAAACCATGTGAAACAGTCTGATACTGCAAATGACTAATCATATAGTTTCAGCAGGAGGTTAGGAATGGAAATAGGAGCTAAGAACCCCCGCTGAACCTGCAGCACAGCTAACTTTATATACTTGAGTAACATTTAAATCAACGAGAATCCAATATAATATTAAGTAATCTCACATTTAAAGGAATAAAGCTGGGATTATTCTTCTCAATTATGCAGTTACTTACACATCACTTTATATCCTTTTATTTTTATATCCTTCTATTTTAATATAAATTCACAGTTCTGTTTTCCTTCTGATTTACTGAACTGATTAAATGTTTGGTTTATTGCTATTTTGTGAATAATGAGGTCCATAAGAACATTCTCATCACTCATAAAATATCAGCAAGCTCCACGTTTACTCATCACAATGGAAGTCTTCTGAATTCTGAGTTGTTAAATGAAAGAAATTTGATCTTAGTGATATTTATAAGTGATGAGATCTCTCAGTAGTATCATTCATCTGCAATAAAAGTATTCAGTTCGACACATCAGACTGTTACTTTTATAGTAGCAGAAATACTTCTTATTTTACTAATTCACTTAAAATTGTAGGGTCATAATATACAGAAATACTTCCCATATCTAAAACCAGATTTTGATTAAAATATTTTTATGGTTCACATTTTTTCACTGAATACAAAACTACTACTGTATTTCACAATTTTATCTGCATGACACATATATTAACTATAGTAATATGTAAACAAATACAGAAACAGTTCCGTCAGTTACGAGAAAGGAGAAAAAGCCCTGTTCTGTTTCATCACAGTCAGCCTAAATAAGGGTGTTCACCCTTCTGGATTCTGACGAGAAAATCAAAGCTTTAGGTAAATACAGCCTGAATTCAGCTTCCTCTAGGCCAATGTAAACTCTGTGTGATATTTGTGGTAATTGATCTCTGGTAGCTAAGAAATATCCCAAGTATATTATGCATATAAAAAGCAAAAGCATCATCCCAGCTGTTGGAATATGAGAAGGTTTGATAGAAATAAACAGTTCTTCAAGCTTTTTGACAGTGGGATTGCTGCAGATCTCTAGTCTGAAGAGTCCTACAGTCAGAGAGACTGACATCAAGAGAGTGCCTCTTCAAACCATCATTAAAAAATGAAAAAATGTCTGACCTGTTTGTCATTGTTAAGTATTTTTCTCCTGTATTATTATGCTTGTGTGTGTGCTCATTCACCCCTGACTTTGCTTTCTCGTTTCCTGTACTGAACTGGGCCACGTGAGAAGCCAGGGTGTATCACAAACACCATGTCTCTGGGCAAAGGAAACAAAGACAATTAGATGGCACAGCTGTAGCATGACATATTAGATTATCTTCCAACTCACAGCTTTCAATTTTACACTTGAAAAAAATGCAAATGTATATTCTCATATCAAAAGATGCAAAGTAGTCAGATTACGACTACCAATTATACTCCAGACATGAGCTTTCTTGCAGCGGCAAATGTTTCTTTAGTAGTCTATAAAACTTTTACAAGATTTAGTTTGGGCAAACTTGCAGTTGTCTAAGCTTACCTATTTTTGTCAAACTCATCCCTCTAGCCAATAAAAAAAACCAACCTGTTTTTTCAGTCACTTTGAAGCTTTAAAAATCTTATGCTGAAACTTATGGTACAGAAACTTAGGAAGAAATAATACTGAAAGTAACATACTGCTTTTCCAAGTAAGAAAATACACATTTATAATGTAAGGTTTAGCCTCCATTTCCTTTTCTAATATCATAGATAAATGAAAAATTACCCTTTAGGCTATTCCAGAACGTTCATGATTTAACATAGCAGAAGGCTAATACTGATTATTGAGGTTGTCCTATGTATCGTGTGCAATCTGTGCTATGGCATTACAATAGTAAATATATCTACATGACCACCTAAGCATAAAGCTTGAAATAACTTCTCTAGCAGTTAATTAAGACAGTATCTTTATGACCTACTAACCTTTGCTATATCTGACAGTGTAGAGTTAAAAGAAGAAACGTTATCAGATCTCAAGTTATCAAGGCTGCATCAGAGACTTCTTTTTACAGTGTTTAGGTAGACAATAACAGTAGATTTATGTTTTTGCTACTGACTTTAAACACCACATATAATTAGTTGAGGAAACGCTACCCATGGGAGATCTATCATGTTAGAAGTCTGAGAATGTCTGCAGCAATGATCTCGTTTTTATTTGGTGCAATAGTACTGATTCATTATGTGTCTCAAGCAGTGCCACCATTTCAACTGAACAACAGCTTTAATTGTGATCTGACAGTTTTAACCTTGTACCCAACAACTTTAGAAACATGTTAGAAACATCTGTACTTATTTCTGATACCAGCATTGCATCATCCATCTGTAACCTTCAATGTCACAACTGTTCAGGGTCAAAAAACATACTGTCATCCACATTGATTTTATTTTGACCTTTTTAAAGCAATTTGGGACAAAGTAAGAAAAAAGCTATTCATTCTTACCCCTAGGTATTTCCAAGTATTAACAAAACTGCCTAAATGTATTAAGGAGGCTTGAAAAAGTTGTTAGACATCAGAACTAAATAAGTAATGTATGGAAAATAACTTATTTAATAGAAGATAAACTGTAGTATCAAAGAGAAAATAATTAGTTTCTCTTATATGTTGTTCAAAAGTGTCAATTTTCTTTCATGAACATTTACCTCTTTTGTTTTGTTATGATCACTTCTCTTTGCTTAGAGACAAATCCACTGCCCCGGAGAGTCACTTAATATAAGTGACTGTGTCCTATCGGCAGAAAAAGCTGAGCATGGGAAAGACACAATCCAGCAAAGCACAGAGCAGTGGTACAGGTAGCAAGGTGGTTACAGGAGTACGATATGTGGGCCCAGAAAAAAACAAACGCAGTATTTGAGGCAGCCTTCCATTGTCAAAGTCTGCTTTCAGTCTGCTGCTTTGAAAGGACTGTGTGCAACTGCTCTCAGGTTAGCAGTGGGCGATCCCTTCTCTCCTCCCTTACCTCATCTGAACATCAGAGCGAAAATTTTAACTAATATGCAGATATAATCCACTTTGCATTAGAAACCCAGAAGCCCATTACAAAATCCTGCCTGCAAATTTCTCTATTAACATTAAAGCCAGTAAAATCCCATTGTACAAACAGTTACAGAGAAGGTAAGCAAAAAGAATCTCAAAATTCAACTAGCGAAATTTTTGCAAGTCTGTTAGCCTAATTTTCAATGCTACAACTTTTTTTTGCAGCAAAAAAGTACATAGGAAAGAAAAAAAATCATTTCAGACCAATGTAATACACAAACTTAGTTATCCACTAAACTAATGGCCTAGAGATAACATGTCTCAAAATCATTGAATTTCCTAACTTTGAGTGAGATTACTAGTGTTACTTTTCACCTGGTCTTATTTTTTTATTAGAATTATTGTTAATCTCAGAGAGGGTATTTTTTTTTCATTTTTTTAGTTCAGGATATTGTATTTTTGAAGCAAGGAAAAGCTACAGGAGATGGAATCTTGCCAACTTCCGATTAACAATAAAAATGTTAAGAGTACTGGACTGTAATATAACGATAAGATTAAACTGTGAAACAGGTTTGATTATAAAATACCTGGTCTGAAAAAATGTAATCCTGATGTAAAATGTTATATATTATGGTTGAGGAGGAATAATAAGCCAACTTATGCATATACTAAAAGTTAAATATTCAATTATATTTCAGAAGTCATTCTTATCAGTGAAACACACTTGCTCTACCAAAATAAAAGTTGCATAATTGGAAATGAAAAAGTTATAGCTGTGTCCTTCAACTTTTCCAAGGTGCTCGTTGATTTTTTGTCTGGAAGAACCTTGAGATCATCTTATTTCAGGGGGGAAACCAATAGCTTCCATTTTGTTCAGTCATTTTCCTCTCAACTGAGTTACCCTATTGGTGTAAACTTCTCCAGTGCTCATCATATTTCAGGGTAAATATTCAGTCTGGTAAACTATGGACCTCTGTGAACATTTTGCATAGGGGAAAAATGTAGCACGCAGATTCTCTATACACACACTCACACAATACTTTGGGGGGTTTGATTACTCAGTTAGTTTTGAGTATGTGAACTTTACACTTCTGGAAAAAAGTGCCTTCAGACATCATGGTTGGCTTATTCAGGCTTTTATAGAGACATTGCTACCTCCTAATTCAGTTTCCAATACAAACACAACATATTAGCTCCTGCAGAATGATCAAATACAGTGGCTGTTTGAATTAGATAAAATCAAAACATTAAATTTGCTGAACAGTACAAATATTTGACTGACAATTCATTTGCTCATCTCTGATTAAGAATAGGTTTTGTAAAAGCCTTCTCAAACCTAGAACAAACTCTAGGACTTAATCCCACTAATGCTCTAAAGCTGGAAAATCTAAAAAAGTCAAATTAGCTTTGCAGCATGTCCTGTTGGTCATGCAGGTCAGCAGATTCAGGCCATAGAAAGCACAGTGGTAAATTAATGGGTCACGCTGAAAGCTGCAATGCTTTTTTTTTTTTGGGTCCCAGAATGTAACCAGCCTCATGCATTATGGCTCATGCATCTGAACTTAGAGGCATGGATTGAAACACTCTCTTTCCATACTCTGGATTAAACAGGGTAAAGTGTTCAAAAACTTGTAATGGGAGAGCTGGCTCTTCAAGGGATTTGAAACAACCTAGGACCACTGTGGCTCTGAGGAGTCACTGGTGAGTGCGTTGTTAACTCCCATGCTTATAATCCCCTCCCTCATGTGACTGTTGGTCTACCTGGTGTACTAACAAGTCACTCCCACAAGTACTTTTAATTTTCCTGTTACATAGTTTTCTGCTCAAGGCAGAACTTCTTCTTCATTAGGCACCTAAGAACACTGCAGAAAACACAGTTTTAGTTCGGCATCACTAGGTTTTCTTATCTAGTTGAAAATGCACAGACTTTGTTCATTGAAGGAAAAGCTAAGCGAGGAGCTAGTAGGCAAAAGATCAGTGCGAAGCAATGGGGGAGAGGAAATAAAAAACTTAAAAATAAAGCAAGATTAAACTACGCATAACTAGGCAAAAAATGATCCAAGCAAGCTAACAATTTATGCTAAGTAGCGACGCACTACTTTTTTTTTTTTTTTTTTGGGGGGGGGGGGTGGTCCCCAGAAAGAAGGCGCTAAATGATGGATGTAGTTCTGCTCTTCTTTGGATCATGAGACTGTGCCACTTGCTGATGTGGACTAATAGAAATCACTGCCATTAAAAGTAAGAAGACATTTTCTCCACCCCATCATACGCATTTTAGGAGATACCCTGTTAAAGCCACAAGGTTAATGGAAAATATCTAATTTTATGGTTTGCTACCTCCATAATCTTCAGGATTTCAGAAAATAATTTCTTTCTTCTACTCTAATTCTATTAAGATATTGTATTGAAGGCTTTAATTTAGATAATGTGCATACCCTCATATTTAAAATTAAAATACTCAAACATTTTATAGATCATCAGGGAAAATTATTATATTACATGCTGTTGATCTTTATAGATGTTTAAGCACTACTTAGCATTTATTTTCCAGTATTTTTGTTTTCTGCATCCAATGAGGAATTCTTTAGGAGATTCCCCCATGAAGTTCAGTTCAGATTACTCTAATCTTTGTGTCATTTCAAATTTTCTTTTCTCAACATGCTATTTTACATGCAATAATCTAGATATTACTGCAGCTGTCTTTCTCCATGAGCAATTTGTACTGTTCTAGTTCAACACTACTTCGGTTCTATGCAATACTATATTGGTTCTGTTACTTTTAATTATTAAGAAAGTAAGCTGAATGAAAATAAGCTTTAATATTCCTTTTGGGGAGGCAGAACAGGAATGCGTATGACACTACTTCTGTATGCTGACTGGCCTCGATTATGCCATCTCCTGCAATATTCTCCATTTTTCACACAGATAAAAGAACACAGACAGCTTACTATTTCTTTAATAAAAACTAAGATCACTAAAGGTTCAGCATACTTGGATTTTGGAAGAATGCTCTTAATAAACACTTACCTGCATAACTTCATGGTTAACTGAAAATATGCTAGTACAGCATCTTTACAGGTTATTGTTACACAGCTTGCAAAAATGTAAACCTATTCCAAATGTCAACATAATGCTAAGAATACCTTTGGGCTATGAAAAAAAAAAACGCTTAGTCTGGGCTCATTCCATTCAATTTCATTTCATCAGACTTCACTCAAAGCAACTAAAAAAATAACTTTCACATGCAAAAAGTATCTTTATACTATCAACTGTCATCTGAATTTCATATTACTTGTCAGTAAGCTCTCTTTTAAAAATGCTGTAACCTATTCCATTTGTTGGCAATACTGTTATTGTGTATTAGCAAAACAAGTCAACTATACATCAACTTTGCAGCCGAAGTGTTGTAATACGCATTTGCTGTACCTTAATTAAATATCTCCGTTCTTCCTTATTGAACCACAATACTTCTCCTGTACCCATTTTGCAATTGTGTTAATGTGCTTCTTAACAGCATCTCAAGGTAACAGTTTTGCTCCAGATCCTTGAAGAAGAGCCTTGTAAAACACAGAAGTTTTGATGCATATGAATGCTAATAGAGTTATTTCCACCATGTGTATATGCTGGAAATGAGACTCAATCATCTGGCCAGTGCATTTTAAATTTGGCAATCTTTCTGCTCAATTGAGGTCAGCAGATTGTTCAACATTCATGGGTCAGGACTTTTTATTAGAAGACCCTGGTCTTATGTTCTCACTTAAAACAATTCATCATTGCCCTTTCCATCTGGAGAAATTTTATGTTTTTTTGAGAGTTAATTTACTGTATAAAGTTTGATTTGATAGGCCCTGAACCTTCTGCTCACAAGTTAGTTAACATTACATATTTCCTACTCTTTCTTTTTAAGCTTCAAAAGCATGGTTGATTTCCCTGTAATGAATAATTAATAAAGTAAACTGTTCTGCTGGATGAATTAGAAAGGAAACTGAAAAGCAAAATAGCCTTTTGCCTTTATAGTTGGGGTAGAAAAGTGTGATTGTGAAAGATGAATATGAATATATGCATAGAAGTTCAACTCTTTCACAGACCAGCAGTGGCTATCTGGAGACATCCAGCCAAATTTAGCCGCAGGGCAAACTGGCTCACATTTCATTCGAGACCACAGAAGCTGCGTACATTGAAGCCAGAGTAATCACAGAATCACAGAATTGTTTAGGTTGGAAAAGACCTGAGATCATCAAGCCCAACTGTAAGCCTAACACTGCCAAGTCCAGCACTAAACCATGTCCCTAAGTGCCACATCTACACGTCTTTAAAATACCTCCAGGGATGGTGACTCCACTGCTTCCCTGGGCAGCCTGTTCCAGTGCTTGACAACCCCTTCGATAAAGAAATTTTTCCTAATATCCAATCTAAACCTCCTCTGGAGCAACTCAAGGCCATTTCCTCTCATCTTATCACCTGTTACTCAGGAGAAGATACTGACACCCACCTTGCTACAACCTCCTTTTAGGTAGTTGTAGGGAGCAATAGTCTCCCTTCAGCCTCCTTTTCTCCAGACTAAAAACCCAGTTCCCTCAGCCGCTCATCGGAAGACCTGTGCTCCAGACCCTTCACCAGCTTTGTTGCCCTTCTTTGGACACGCTGCAGCACCTCAAGGTCTGTCTGTGGTGAGGGGCCCAACACCGAACACAGGATTCAAGGTGCGGCCTCACCAGTCAGGGTGCACGGCCACCTCCCTAGTCCTGCTGGCCACGCTGTATCTCATACGAGCCAGGATGCCGTTGGCCTTCTCAGCCACCTGGGCACACTGATGACTCATGTTCAGCCAGCTGTCAACCAACACCCCCAGGTCCTTTTCCTTCAGGCAGCTTTCCAGCCACTCTTCCCCAGGTCTGCAGCGTTGCAGGGGGTTGTTGTGACCAAAGTGCAGGACCTGGCACTCAGCCTTGTTGAACCTCATACAACTGGCCTCAGCCCATTGACCCAGCCTGGCCAGATCTCTCTGTAGGGGCTTCCCGCCCTCCGGCAGATCAACACTCCTGCCAAACTTGGTGTTTGCAAACTTACTGAAGGTGCATTCGATTCCTTTGTCCAAATCATTGATAGAGATTTTAAACAGAACCGGCCCCAGTACTGAGCCCATGTATTCTATTGTGTTCCTATCAGATACATGTAAACCAAAAGTGCCCGTGTTTCATTACAGATAAAACATTCAAACGATGAATTAGAAGGGTTTACACAAAGAGACCCCAGACCAAAATACCCAACATTATTCCTTCACTAACTTTTAAAATCTTTCTTAGCTCTTCTAAGTTCTAAGTTTCATATTTATCTATATAAATCTACATTTTACATTATTCTAAGTGATCACCACAAAAAGTGGAAAGCAAAACAATGAATACAAGCCTACCTGACCAAGCTAAAAAAGAACATTTGCACTGCATCTGAGGAGATGAACATGCTGCTTCCATATCAAATTATTTTACACCGGTTGCTGAAAACAAAAAATATTGTAGATATGCTTCAGCACGTTCCACAGCAGATCTACCGAAATCTCTACTTTCTCTCAAAATCCCTGTTGCATTTCTATGCCCCTGAAGAAAAACATATTTCCATATTAAAAAATGGTACACAAGCTTTCATTTGTGTACACAAATACTCTAGTTGACCTAAAAAAAAAAAAAAAGGAGCAAAGCCAAATTTTACATCACAAGATGGAAGACCTACGTTTCCTGAAACATATTTTATTAATATCAGAATCACGGTTATCTGCAGAACCCCAAGAATTCTTATAAAAACAAATATGCAGCATGCATCACATTTCCCAGATTTTGTGAATTCCCTATTTCTCTTCAAAATTCCCCAAGAAATTTCTTTACCCTGTTTTCTGGATTACAAATCGGAATTTCTCAGGAGAATGAAAAAAACACATGCTTCTTGATTCTAAGCAAATAAATAACAGTTCCTGAATGAATCTCTCTCATAATTTAAGCATAAGGGTGCAATTACATAAATGAATTATTGAAAGGTAGATTTACTTTATTTTGGCCATTCTGTTAAAAGCCTACATACATCTGCCTTTCTCTGAGGTAACTGAAGTTATTTTACCTTCTATACCCAATGACACATGGCATTGTCAGAGCCTGGGTTTTCTTGGCTTTATGCCTGATTTGGAAAAAGTAAATGTAAAGTATTCTGCAACAAATAATGATGCCCTACTTGTGATATTATTAATATGTTCTTTCTTATATCAGAAAAGTACAAACTATTAATTTCAAAATCTGTAGGAGAAACTTCTCATTAGAAAAATTGCTTGTCTGCTGGCAATGCAAGGACCACTGTTTAATTAACCAAACATAGTTTTTGACTTTTTTGGCATCTAGCAAAACATGTGAGCCAGCCACTGCAACACTCACCAAGGTGCCACCAATATATCCAGGAGACAATTAAGCATAATTGGATAGACAGAAAGGGAAAAGGAGGTGTTCAATGAATTCACATACACAGGGCTGATATAGCAAGTGAGCTATCGAAAGCTCATACCACACCAGCTTTAAACCAGTGTGCTGTTGAGATGTAAGCCAACAACTCCCCTCTCCCCATTTCTTCCATGAACTGTCATTGCAAAACCTCCCAGGACTGTAAGCAAAGCACTTCTACATGCACTCAGGGACCATCCCTATCGTGACTCTGGCTGGTCAGATAAGCCCATTTTACCTCTTTAGTCCCATGGCCTCTCCTTGCTCTCAGCTAAGATGGCTGAATTGGCTTCTGCCCCTAAATGCTGCTAAATCCCACAGCAACCATGAATCAGAGCTCTCAGCCACAGTAGTTCATAGATCAATATATTAACAGAGACTAAAATCAATAATGGTTTGCATTAATGTGCTAGATTTTGAATTGCGGCACCTTAGGACCAGACCCACTGCTCTTCAGCCAGTTTGGGGACATGTAAGTGCCACTCAATGGATGTGATGGACAGCTGGAGGTGATAACCTCTTAAATTGTCCTAGCTTGGATCAGTAAAGCTTGTGACACAGATCTCATTAAAAACTCCTTTTCTCCTAATGCAAAAGAAGTATCAAGATCTTCCCTACTTCCTAGTCTAGCTTTTTACCCTTCTGCTGTTAGGAGAGTATATTTTACTTGTACTTTGTGCCTGCAAACTCTTCTTTTCCATCATCTATTTCCTTCATATTTTCCCCAGTTAAACTCAGAATAAACAACTAATATTTCTTCCCTTGACCATTGTTCAAGCCTTGTCATTTTGTTTAGCTAATCATCCTACCAGCACCTCTTGCCTTCTTAAATTAAATCTCCTCGTGTCTTTTCATAATCCAAACAACATATGAAAATTTACCATGAAAGCCTAGCAGATCTCAGTTCAATAACTTTGAATACAGGAAAGTTATAATAAATAGTCTTACTAGTAATGACAATGCTTAAGAGTTCATTTTTGTTTCAGAAGCATATCCTGTAACTCAGAAGAGGAGATATGAGTTGATAGAGCTAAAAGATCTATTTTGCGTTAAGTGCCTGTTAAATTCCTCCCCTTACACAAATACTGCAACATACCATTCATTTAATACATAGACTATATATTAACTCAAGACAAGGCAACAGGACACATCAGCAGCTAACTTACATCTATCATATGGCTGCACAACAGGATGAGCTAATTACAGTAATTTTTCCTTTGTTTACTAAAACATGAGGAGTTTGTTTGTTCCTATTTAAATACAGTTGTGGAGAACACAAAGCGTGTAAGGTAGGAAGCAGAGGTGAGTATGTCCAAGACTGTTTATGCATTCCGGGTTAACCAGGTTGGGGCTACAGAAGAACAAATGTTCTCCCAGGCTGAGATGCAGGAATTTTAAAATATTTTTGCTTTCTCTCATAGCTTGAAGAGTTAGTTGCTCACTTCACAGATTCTCCTGACAGGTTTGTCTGACAAATTCCTTCTTGCTGCTCCATCAACCTAGGACATCTTTTTCATTGCCACTCCATAGCTTTTGTAGGTGTTTTGCACTGAAAAATGAAGTTTATGTGTCCGTACTGCAGCAGGAAAATGCAGGAGAAAACCAGTAGCTCCTGCAGGCTTAAAGGATGGGTAAGACAGGGACACAAACAGTCTTCCCATTCAGAACAGCCTTTAGTTTCTGTCCTGTTCCCAACAGCAGACAATGCATAAGCTGTTAGTTCAGATACTTCAAGCTGTCACAGATACTCACAGCATTTTCCAAATTCTATTTTGGCCAAGACTGACTGCAGTGCTGTGTAAATCACCAAACACAGCCTACACACACAATTCATTCTGGAGAAAGCCAGCTGCATAAATGTAAAAACATCTGTGTGAACACAACACAGTCTGGTTAATGGGAAGAAATACAGATGTTTTACTCCTGCCTTACCTATCTAGGCATCATTTTCTGCTTGAGAAAATTGAACTGTAACTGTGTTTTTATGCCTATCCTTTCCATGCTGAAGTGCTTTGGAGGTCCATCTGACAAGTCTTACAGCACTTAATCCTATTTCAGTAAGTCACTCCCGTAGTCTCTGCTGCCTGCTGGGCACTATCCCTTCTTTGTGTGCCTGGCTGGCTTTTCACTGCAACAATCTACAACGCTTTGGTAGTACCTTGAAGGGTACTACACCTGAAGGGAAGAGAACTCCTTCCCAGCTGCCTGTTGCAGTGGTTCCAAAACACAAACACAGCTCAGACACTCTTAGATTAACGTAAAAAAAAAAAAAAAAAGTGTACAAATTTTATGAGATAAGGCACAGAAAAGAACGTGGTAACTATGGCACTGCCCAAGCTGGGCCAAAACGCAAGTGCTGTAGAGCTGCAATCAGGATAAAGGACTTTGAATTGGGAGCACAAGAATGTGGACCATACGTTTTAAGACACAAAACACATGTACAGGCAGACTCCAGCTTCCAAACCACAAAGAGCTGGACAGGATGTCAGAATATAACTTAATTTCATGTCAACATGGGCAACAGTCATAAAAATATCACTACTGAGACTAATGATTCATTTTGAAGAATGGACCTGGCATCAGAAACTCTTTTGTTTGCTGGAAATCTGTCCAGGCAGTCCATAAATGATCCAGACTCCTTTAACCTTTTTCCACCTCCACTGACTGCTAGAGAGCAGCAAGTTTCCCAGCACCACAAGGGCAGAGATGCTAAATAATTGCTACCTCATTTTCGTGGTCCAAGTTGAACCATTCACATCCAGTCGCAGACCAGCTCTGCCTGTGTTTGTAAGGGGTGGGTATGAACTAGATTTTATTCTGACTTGAATTTCCACATGCTGCTTGTTAGGCTCTTACCAGTTCCTCAAAAGCGTAACTAGTGCTTTGAATAAAGGCTCTTTCTTCCTACCATTTGCATAGCTAAAATGAAGCCCCCAGCACTCCCCCACCTCTGCCACCCACACACCCTTTGCATGACCAGTGCAGGCACCCTGCCACAGGGACTGTTCACAAGTCCAAGTCAGGTCACTCTTACTACTTTCAATGTTGCCTGCTTTATCTGCCTTGCCACACGCACGCAGAAAAAAAAAGACAGAAAACACTATATAGAATGTGGGTTTTGAGCACTTGGCAATATGATTTTTAAAAAAAGCAACATGAGGACAAGGTAGGGAATTAAATAAAAAGACCAGAGAACATTTATGGTGTGTACAATGACACCATTAAAATGTCTCCAATTTTATAATGGTAAAAAACTCTGAAATTCTTTTCTAAAACAAATCCTATAAAATTGTTTTGGTTTTTGTTTTGTTTAGGACCAATATATACATTTAAAAAGCTTTTTTAATGTAAGCGTAACTTTTAAAGAATTTTTATTTTTCTCTTTCTCCAGTAAAGCTTTTATCAACACCATTTTTCATTTAGACCAAGCCATACAATAGTAATTTCCAAAACAGAAACAAGCATCAAGCTACAAATGCAAATTACCAGGAAACTATCGCCCTTTTTCCCTTAAAAGGCTGCAATGTTCTGCACAACAAGACACAACACAACGATGATTGAACACGTCACTGGCAACATAAAGGGGGACTTCAGAGACAGAAAGCGTACTAGCCATAACATCACACGAAAGGACTAGCATTTTGCTGTTTTCTCAGTAGGCTGGCATAGTCTTTTAGACAGGTAAGAAAAAAAAGTGTTATTTTAGTGAACATCATGAATATGTACTCTTACAAAACTCTGCTTGTCTCTCTCCTACAGGTATATGGGATTTGCTCCCATGGATTAGTGCAAGGCTGCCTGAAGAACATTAGATGTAATCACCAACCTGACCTCATCAGAAACTGTATTCCCTTTCTCCACCAACCTCTGCCCTTCTAATGTCATTAATTAGGTATCTGGCCTCATGCAGCCTCCTTAATGATAAATGTAATGCAATGCAGCAGCAAAACAGCAGAAGGACCACAGCTATCAACTCTGGGGGGAAATGGGATAGAAAAATGAAAAAAGGATTTTCTGTCTTCAGGGAAGACACTGTAAAAACAGCAAGACAAAAACCTGTGTCCTGGAAACAAACAAAAAAGCACTCCAAAAAACAAACAACAAACTCCCTTCAAGTCCTCACATTAAAAAAAAAAAAAAAAAAAAAAAAAAAAAAAAAAGGGGAAAAAAACTCTTATTTGTTGCCACTAACACTAAACAACACAACATGACTACAGCGGGTGCTTTGGTTTTTTACCTTCTCCCCAGAATACCAATACTCTCCAGTGTACGTGTTAACTCTGACCAGAGGGTAAAGCCAGGCTTCTGAGAATGCACCCAACTGAGAGCAGGCAGTTTTTACTAGGATGTCTCCAGCATAAAAAGAGGAAAGCAAGTTCAAAACAACCCCAGAGGAGGGTTTTACAACGTGTGGACCAAATGCTGAAGGAAAAGAGAGAGTTTCTGATAAAAGGAAAGGCACATGTGCACACACAGAGGCATGTACAAAGAGGATGGGAAGAAAGTCATGTCGCTGCCCTGACAAAGGAATGGATTTGGTGCAGGGATGGTGCAAATGGGACGTAGACTCGGGAATCCTGCACTACAACAACTTGCAGACATTACTTAGCTTATGCCAAAGACACTGCTCGCTTTATACATCCAGTTTGTGGCCTTTATGGTCTATCCAGGTGTCGGGGTACACTTACACCCCCTCCCAAGTGGGCGGCTGGTAGCGAGACTTTCTAAGCACAGCAATACCCTGGTCCTTTCAGTTAATTCCTCAGTCCCAAATGGCAGTGTAGAAACCATCCTTTTACAATACAGACAGACCCAATTAAGAGAAGCTGTCCTGTTGCATACTCCAATTATGACTGACTCCTTGTCACCCTCACTGTTACATCGCAATGAGTAAATTATTTTTCACTTTTCCCACTGATTCCACTCTCTAAGCACAAAGTCCTAACAGCTCCTATGGAAGCATTATAGTTTCAAGTGAGCCATATAGATCAACACAATAAAAGATGGAGCCCCAGATTTTATTACTCAGACATCAAAATGCATTTGGTTTTGACCACAGGATGACAATGAATTCATTCCAGGTAATAAAAGCTAAACCTATACACACTGAAAGATGCATGCACGAACAGAAAACAGATATAAGCGGAGGTTGTTTAAGACCAGCCTTCACACAACTTCAAACGTTCTCATGGGCCATCGGGTCTTAGTTAGCTTAACATTAAAATACATGAAGACAAGAAAGGTTTTATTTTTAAAAGTCTGGCTTTCTCTCCTGTCAGCAGAGACACTGTGCTTTATTCCAGATAAATCTGAGTTTGTTTGAGCATGTCTGTGATACAAATAACGTCTCTGCAGTAAAAAGATATTGTTTATTCACCAAATACTGAGGTTCAGATAATTTTCCACTTCAAAAGATGCTTCTACTGAGAAAAATAACAATGTTCACAATTTGAACAGATACATAACTCTTCAAAGTTTTAGCATATGTACATAATTTTAAATTCTCTGATTACATCTACCGATTTCAACAGGAATGTTCCTAACACATAAACTCATGCATGAGAAGTCATTGCAGCATGAAGCCTTGAACAACAGACTATACCAGCAACGTTATGCATTGCAATAATAAAATTTTCAAGATTTCAAAAAGCAATACTCTCTCCATTAATCCACAGGAAAAAAAAAATCTGACTCATTTTGCCCCTATTTTTAAAGCACTCTTTTAAGTTATCTCCCTCAGGCAATGAAAGAATTTGCAAATAGTTCTGGTGAAACATTAAAAAAAAATCTCACTTTTAATGTTTTGAAATCTTGCTCATTTAAGTTTTTTCCACTTCACAGCATTTGTAATGCACAGAAGGAAGCATATCAAATTCACATACTTGCTGCTTTCTCTCTACCTTGATATATGCTAAATATAATACACCAAATAGGACATGACAATGGCTTCAAGGTACAGAACAGGAGAACAGTGCCAGTTGTGCAGCTGCCTCAAAACATACAGAGCATCACGTGAACTAAAGAACAACATTTGCTCCTATTCTACCATAAATGTTACAGTTGCAGTCCAGTACTATACTGACACAAGGCACTGCATGGTTTGAGGTTTCTAACAAGAAATCATAAGTTTTCCAGGTAGTAGCAGTACTGTCAGATTTCTCTTAGAATAGGTTCACAGATAAGGCATTTATTTATTAAAAAAGAGCTATTTCACCTTTTATGGCAAACTGATGAACAAAATCATCATGCTAATTTCATCATTGGAAAAGTTTAAATAAAATCTATTAATCCTTTACATCAAGTGTAGTCATCTATAAATCCCTCATCATATTTTAAAGCTACATCTTTTATGGGTGGAGATAAGATTTTTCTATTTAATTTTTTAACTTACTGAACATAATCATTCTCGCCCTTGTGTCACTCTTAGTTTCCTACTCACGACTCTGTAAAAGTGAAACATGATTTTGAGGACTGGCAAATAATTAACAGAGATACTGTAGCATTTATTTTTCTTCCTTTTGAGCTGCTTAAACAAGAAAAACAAATTTTCAAAATATTTTCATGTAAGATGAAGGCCCTTTTTTTGTTGAGAATTCCTTTTTTCTATAATAATCAACAAAAATTCAAGAAACAATTCTATTCCTGTGAAAAGCATAAATCCAGCACAAGTAGTCCTTTGAGAATTTTAGTATAAGGGTTGGTACTCAGAAAAACAAACACATTAAAAAAAATTAGGCACATTCTGGAAAGTAAACTGTAGTGTATGCAGCTACCATATTGTAAGGGTTTCAGAGTTGCTTCAGTATGTTCAAAGTTGACAAATGCACTGTTTTTTTTCTCATGAAGACTAATTTCTTTCTATCTTGTTGATTTTATTAACATAAATACAAATATTACTCATACAGCATTAGCGAAATGACTTTTTCTCTTGGAGCCCTAATTGTTGCTAAAGTACCTCTAATCCTCTTACAAAATCCAAATATAAACAAGTAACTCACACATCAGAGATCTTCACAGAAGCTGAGGACAATATAAAGGAATTAAAATGATCTAGAAATTATGATGTCAAAAAGGCAATTCAAGGAAGCCAGAACTTGAGTATAAGATAGAGCAATGTGAAGAAAAAAAAAAAAGTACACAAATTTTTGAGTATGCATAGGGTCATGTTATTAGACTGTATATGAAACAAAAGTCTGTGGTCACATAAAGGAGAGTGCCTAAATTCTAAGGTTCCTTTATCTTGAATACAATTTTCCCAACAGAGGGATGAAATATTGCCAATTACATAAAGGAAATTATCTCCAATCTCCAGTCCTCCTTGTGAGATACACTAGCCCTATAAAAATGACTGTTTTGCTTGTCTGTTTGTTTTTTTCCATCAGGCAAAGATGGAAGAAATCCAACAAATACAACGGTACAGAAACCCCAGAAATTGCTGCTTCTTGCTATTGAGCAAGGAGTTTTATTTGCTCATGGAAATTAGCTTTTCTTTCTTCTGGTTTTACCTCATTTTTCCTGATGCTTATCTGTCTAGATCTCCTTGCTTTTATTCTTTTGGAAAACATCACACATTTGCAAGGGCCAAAATTTTCCACCAAACTTAAAACATATGTGTGCTTTTCCTCCCCTCCTTTTCCTGCTTATAATGTGGACCACTGAAAGCACCTGAGCTAAGACAAATCTTTTACTTAATCAAAAACTCATAGCCTCTGGTATTCTTTCATTATTGGGATTCATAGGCTCTAACAATCTTCAGTTCTCAAACTCCGAGAGTACAGGATAACAAGAGTTACGTCAGTTGCTTAGAGAAAAATCCTTCTAGGAGCAAGTCTAGTTGTCAATATTGAAAAGATAATCTAATAATCTATTATATCACTGAGATTCATATTTTAATTTAACTTGGCTAATTAGACTTACAACTCTAAGGATCTGCAAATACCTTTTAATGCTACTGATGGTAGAAATCTGACTGAAAGTAAAGCTGTGACATTAGTTTGCTGGAGATTTAGATCATCTCTTTGTCTTCTAAATATTTAATGATAGTCATTTGAGGAAGTGTCAGCTTCTGGCTCTTCCAAAAGAAGGTCAAAATAGGTGTCTCATTAGGTCCCTTAGAAAAGAGTCTGATACAACGGTAAAGATAACGCTTAATTTACAAATTTATTCAAAGACTAGGAAGCTGCCATAGGAAATTAATCAGTGGAATACTAAAAACAATTAAAAGCGCGTAGTATTTTGATAGACAAGTTCCTCTTAAATATACATTCCAGGCAAAGAAAAATGAGTTTCACCTCATCAGCTTTAGATAATGTGAGCTTTGCGCTTAGCTTTCTTTCAAACCTGTAAATAAACAACTTGTTCTATTAATTTCTTTCATTTCAACTTTCAAATGTCTTCTAAGGACCCCCTACCACTGACCGGTGGCCCTAAGAGGTCTGCCAGGAGATGAGTACTGTAAGAGGTGGGAGAGGAAAACACAGATCAAGAGCTTCTGCTTTGACAAATTACTTATAGCTCAGGAAAAAAAAAAAAAAGTACCTTCCTCCTTGGTTTCCTCCCCTTGCAGCTGCTAGACGCTCACTACAGTCACTACACCAAATGGCTGACTGCAATGCTCTCGGCAACCTGTATCATCACTGCTATTTTACCCATATAACTGCCTGCTTTCTTATCTAGTTTTGAAATTTAACAACCATCCCACCCAGGACTGGATCTATACACAGTTAAGTGTGGGGTCTGTAGTATGTGTGGGAGGTAGTTAAAGGAACAGGGAAATGACAAAATTGCAAAACTGACCTTTTGCTAATGTTACTTTCAGAAGCAACAGAGAACAATCTATAAACAGGAGAGAGGATTGTGCCAAGTGTGAATGCTGCAGTGACTCAGCAATGTATGAATCACAGATACCAATCCCGCTTTCAAGTGAGAATCTCAAGCTATGCTTGAAAATGAGGTAATGGTCAATGGACTCATACAATGGTGTGGGTTGGAAGGGACCTTAGAGATCATCTAGTTCCAACCCCCCTGCCATGGGCAGGAATACCTTCACAAAACATATTTTTCAGTGTGACCCACACTACTTGTTATATAAAACGCCAAACTTGGGAAGTATACATTTATACACATATATATGCTAACTTATTGCTAAATGGGTTTGGTTTTTTTGGGGGGGTTTTTTTTGGTAAATACATGACATACTAAAATATCATTCTCTGTCATGTAGAAGGATTCATATGATTATTAATCTTCTAATTCATTACCACAAGTCACATATGTTTAACTACATGCAGATACAAAATCCCCTTGATTATTCCTTCCTCTGCATGCCTTTTCGGAAATGGTTGTTGTTTGCTTTCACTAACCAGCATTAGTAAGAGGAAATAATATTCACAGAGTGCATTCTGTATTTGAACAGTGAACTCATGAGGTGCATCTTCTGTTCAGTGCCGACGAATGGCAGGGCACATGGGCCCTGTTTACAGCAATGTTATGTACATCCCAAGATAGGCATGAAATACAAGAAGTTTAAATGTTTTCTGACTACACTTGCTCAGTGAAAGCCAGAGACCAGAAATCTGCTCATTCCCTCATCTTGCACAGCTGGTGTACATATTATCCAATTCTGAAATAACTTTAAAAATATACTAAAGGAAGACTCTCAAGTTAAGACACCTTTTAAAGCAATATGTAAGTTTTTTTTAAGTCTCAAAGCCAAGCCTATGTTTAGGCAGCTATCTCAGTAGCTATACATTAGATAGTTCAGAGTGAAACAAGTGGTTACATGCCATGACGAACTAGTGTGTTCAGGAACGTTTGGTTCAAAAATCAATAAAAATTGTTTTTGTCAGATTAGTTGACAGATGAGACATCATGGAAATAATGATCAGAGCGTCCACTGCAGGTTGCAAGAAAGGCTTTGTGTATCGTATTGACTAGACTGCCTGTAAATAAATGTAACTTTCCTCTTTGAGGCCATCTGTATCACTCTTGGCCCTTTACTGACAACCATCTTTACGTGGACAGTAGTTTAAGATTAAATGGTGGTCAGAAATTTAAGATTAAATACAGGAGGTAAATGTGCAACCAAGGCAGGCTGATAAATCCAAATAGGCTGTTACTGCACCATGGACACTACTAGCTTTGGACTGGCAGTACAGATCAACATCTGTGTTGTTTTGTTTGTTTGTTTTTTTTACCTTGGCCATGATTCTGTATTCTTACCACTACACTGATTTCAGGCACAAGCTGACTCACACAGGTCCCTTTCCAATGCATGTCGGGCCAGTGTTCCCATTTCCAAGACTAAGTTGTTCTCTTCCAGGTCAGTAGGACCTGCAATGCTCACCTTACCTCTTGCTTTCTTCTCTTCCCGGACAACTTAATACCTCACGCAAAACAAGGCTGACAAGTCATCCTGATGGCTTCCGACAGTAATATATAGAAATCTTACATTTGAGGATATCATACTCAATTTGAACCTTTTTTAAGTCTGCAGGTTGGAATAAATTAAATACATTTTTCATATTTGGCAAAAGAAAACAGAAGTGAATAATGGTAGAAGAAAAATAGAGTATGATGAGCATGAACAAACGGTCTGAAGCGATCATTAATATGCTGTCTGGAAACTGTAAGTAAATGAGTTGTCTAATGCCTAGTGATTGAAACAGAAAAATACCGGTCTAAAAGCAATGCAAAGTTTTTAGGTGTAATGAAAATGTGAAAAAATAATCAGTTTTCAATTAGGAAGTCTCTTATTATGATTCATTATGACTGCATTTCAGGTCTTTTGGAATTATTTTTGATTTCCTACAGAGTTACTCTGAAAGTCTATTTGTTCTCTTTATTTCTCAGTGTAGGTGTGACTGCACTTTGACTTGCATGTATAACTTATTTATTACAACCCTGATTAAATATTTAATGCTATGGATAGGTTATGGAAATTGTTATGAATTGCTGACAGCAGTGGGTGTTAACAGTCACTTGTCATTTAGGACAGATGTAAAGAACCATTAAGCTCCTTCATGCAATTAGGTAGCTGAAACAATAACTAATGGACAACTCTGACACAAGATACTGTCCTTCTGCCTGTCCCCCAATGCCGTAATTTTGGAAGCTAGCTAAGCCCAAGGATGTGGATGAGTTCAACTACTGCTTTGGGAAAATGAGTAAATTATTTTAGAGAATGAAGCAGAAATATGAAACAGAGTAAACAAGCACAAAATTGTCTGTACAGCAGTATAGCAGCATGTATAAAAAAAAAAGTTAAAGGAAAGATCTCACTCCTTGGCTGAGTGACGGTCATAGGAGGCCATACAAAAGGAATATTCTGTTTTCTCAATGTTCTCTAAATTGGGAACATAGGATCTGGGAACTTTCTTCTGCATTAATTGTAAGAATTTCATCAATGACAACTGATGCTATTTTTTTTTGCTGTTAACAACAATAGATGAAGACCAGAATTTGGAAAACACTTCAAGCACAGAAAATAAGTGAGTTATTTCTCTATTTCATTAGCCATTGTTCTCTTTGGGGGAGAGTCACCCTGTTTTCCACTGACAAAACGGCTGAACAACTGGTTCTGCAAAATGCTACATACAGTTAAAAGATTAGGCATGGTGTTGTTACTTACCATGTGTCTGAAAGGAATAATGTCTCACAGACACAGAGTGAACCAGATGGTATGACAAAGGAAATTGGTTGTCATTAAATTGCAGAGAGGGAAAAGATGTTGTGGAAGAAAATTAAAGAGCTAAAAGGCACATATGCCATGTAGAGAAAATAACCCACCCAACTAAAACCTGAGGAAAATACTTCTGTACCTCCCTATGAACTATTAAAGGCAGAAAGAGTGAAAAACTATTTTTTGTTTTGTTTTGGGGATTTTCTTTTGCTTTGCTTTCTGAAGGACAGTTTTGCTAAGAGTTTTATGAGAGTCAGTATTAGTTCAGATAATAGTGTCTTCAAAATTCTTCCTGTGAGCCATTTTCATGTTTCATTATTTTATTCTAAAGGAGTTGCTTATTTTCTCCTCCTTTGAAGAGGAAAAAGACTATCAACTACCAGATTTAAAAAGAAAAAAAGAAAATCTTTGAACTAAAATTAACTGTGGTATTTCAAGCTGTTATTATTAAGACGCAATCTTCTGTACCATCAAAGAAATGAGTCAGTATAAATCCAGTATCACTTATGGGTTCTTAAGATCAGCTGTAAATGTAAACCTGCCATAAATCAGGATGGGTCACCAGCTTCTGTAAAGCTGTGTTAATACATGCTTGTCTTGCTCTCATCAGCAAGTGCTAAAATCTAGAAGTTATTTACAAAGCTGTGTGGGTATCATGCATGGACAGCAAAGTCTGTTTCAAGCTTTCTGCTCCAGGACACTCAAGAGACTTGACACTCACACAAATCAAGGCTGCTGGCAGTACTCACCCAGGGAACATGGCACTCGCTAAAACCAGTCAATGTGTCAGGTCCTGGATGACCATGTGGCCCCTGCACATGGCAGCTCCACCTCCTCTGTTCTTCCCAGGGAAGACTACAGCTCATTCTAACTTAATTTACCTATTGCTCACTTGTTTTTCCAGCTCCTACTAGATTAATCTAGTCACATAGAGCTGAGCAGACGTGATCAAGGCCAGCTCTCTGAGAGGTACCTTTGGCTAGGCTTCACCCTATACAATCTCTTAAGAGACTAAAGAGGCCTGAGGACCATCTGCTGGAAAAGTCAACGAAAGGCCAGGGCGAAGTTCTACTTCTTGAGGAATGCCAATGCATTGTACTTACCCTAAACTTGAGAAAGAGGAGGAAACTTTAAATTATAGGCTAGTCTCCTCTATCTACCTCTCTACTAAGGAAGAAGAGGGAACTTTTCTATTATACACTAGCTTCCCTGCTTACATATTTCACTAGATACGAGTATTTCTGCAGTGATTGTTCGTCTGTTTGCTTGTTTGTGTGCGTTGTGTTTATATAGATACACACACATATTTAAGATACCTTGTAGTCAGTTTGAATCTTGTCATTCTTGACTCTGTAATTAAGTCGCTATTTTAATCATAACATATTCTACTGAATCACCTTATTAATCATTAAAATGGTTAATGATGGAGTGCCACTAAAATTTAACCTTTGATTTACTTCACACCATTAATAAATCTTAAATTGATGCTAAATCATAACTGTATGAGATATTTCAGGTGTGACAAGTGGAATGGAGGTTTTGTACAAGGGTTTCTAGAAATTCAATTTTCAAAAGAGAGCCTTATTCTGCAAGTATTAAAAGTTAGAACCTTAGAAATGAGAAAAATCCTCTAAAAAAATGTTACTTCTGAAAGGGAAGCAAGTATCGAATTTAAGAAAAAAAATCCACATCTTTTTTTGTTAGTACTTGTAATATCCTGAAACGTAAAAAGATGTTTCGCAAAAAACCACTTTCTTTTTAGCAATGTTTTAACAGATCCCTTACCCTTTCCACATGTATCACATTGATAGACTGATTTTTCTCAGCCTTGATTTTCCCCTAATTTCACAAGAAGCTCTGTCGTTCTAGAGGCTTGTGTAAGGAACAAATTGTCTGGGTTTTCTGAGTTCTTACCTACCATTCCTGCCAGATGGGCAACTAAGCTCTGTGATTTCCTGAACTTCTAGACTCTCTCTTGGAGCACCGAGCAGAACGGGCAGCATGGTATCAGGAAATTTGAGTGTCCTGACCAGCTGTGGATTAACCTTGACATAACTCTTTCTATTTCAGGCTCCCATGTCTGAGCATTAGCAGTGAACCTCATCATTGCTTAACATTTTGATCATAACTGTAAAGCAAATGGTAGTTGTCAGGCTTGTTTTAACTGAAGTCTCTGAAGTACATTCTTTCAGGTGACACATACAGCAACCCCGTTTTTCTGAGAAGACATAGTTCAGAAATTTGTCAAGCCATCCCAAAAAAGTGGAATCTCTGCCACAGATTTTAAGTAGAATATAACATAAAACCCCCTCAAGTTTAATTCATTTTTCCATACAAATAAAAACCAAATTACATTAGCTTTCCCTTGACTCGTCTATTACTCTGCAGACAGACAGCCCATTCTTGAAGGAAAAGAAATCAAGCTTAAAGATAAGAATTCTAATAAATTCTCACAAAATTGGCTTCCCAAATAATGGCAACAATATTTTGTGTTAGATTTTCTCATGTGGATCACTGAAAAAATCCACAGATACAGAGGTTTAGTAATGTCGTTTTTACTTCTAGAGTTTGAACAACACTATTACAACTCCTGAACTTCACTTGAGAATTGGTTTCAAAATATACGGCAACCTTGTTGTTCAGAACCCCTCTGCCCCTCCCACCCAACAAAGTGGGAAATTTCCCCACAAAGTATTGCATGGGTGTAGTTTCTGCACCAGGCAGGAAGATGCCACATTCAGGAGGCTGAGAAAGTTACATATTCAATCAATGATCTTCAACAGCCAAACCTGTAATTTAACATCATAGATACCGATACTGATCATGCAGGTTATCATAGTAGGTTACTGAGATGTTTATCTTACTGATAAAAATACCAGTCCAGAGAAGCTGATAGATTCCTGCCTCCTCTGAAACACTATCTTATTGACAAGGATGCAAAAGATTATGCAAATTATTAAATAAATGAATAAATAAATTAAACAAACCACTCAGGCAAAGCTAGAGACAGCAGTGTTGAATGAATACGCAGAAGTGCTGAACAATGAATTCAGGGTTGGAACATGTTACCTGGTAAGAAGTAAAAGAGGATCTGGAATTTGCACATTCACCTGCTGTGCTGTTAGTACTGACCCTCACGTTGTCTGTCTGGACACCAGACACAAACACATGAAACCAGGGAATTCACCTGATGTGAACAATCACCGAAGTGACCCAGTATCCTTCAGAGCCCCATGCAGGTCCGTACAGTGTGGATAAAACTTGACTGAGCTAATTCTTTAAATGCTGATTGAACACAGTACAAACTGCAGCCTCTTTTACTTTGTGTGTTGCTTCTTCCAACTGAGCAATTTATTCTTCGGTCAGTCCATAATTCAAAAACAGGTAACTTAAGACAGACATGGGTATCTAAAATATTTAGAGAAGCTTCTATTATGAAAAAAACCAAAAAAAACTACAGATAGCTACCCTTTCTGCTTTTATAGGAGTTTTAAACCACCTAAGTTACTAACTACCTTTCAGCAACACATTTTTACACAGAGTGATGTTACTGCTCATGCACAGGGTGTTCTGTGGCCCTGTATGATAATAATAAGATTGCATGACCACGATTCTGTACAAGAACGATTCTTCACAGATGTGAAATTATTACCTGCCTGGCAGAAGATCCACACTGGAAGTGCTCGCATGTGCAGTCAGTCCCATCTTCAATGCAGTCTCTCCTTGTGTTGCTCAAACAGTTAGCTGAGTCTGAAAAGAAACAAATAGCAGAAAAAGCATTCTTGAGATCAACTCATACAAGTTTAAATAGCATTCAGAGGAAAAGAATAACCAAATAATAATTTATTGGGAAACAACAGTCTGTTCCATACCAAGAAATATCAGCCAAATACACTGAATAAATAATTCTGTGAAAATTACTCACTGGTCTAGTGCAAATAAGAAATTTTACAAGTCTGAAAAATTTGGGTGTCTTGTGCTTCTTTCAAAGCAACTCCTTACATATGTAAAATGTGTTTGCCTGACAGGTTTTTTTCTGCAAAAATGACAAGTATAAAGGGCTTGTCATGTACAGCATCTGCTTTCAGACACTCCAACAGCACCATTTCCATCTTCTTTCCCACTGATTTAAATGAGGGAGGAATCAAACGCATAGTCACAACTGTGCTCATGACAGTGCTCTGCTGTGTCAGGAAGCACAAAGTGTCTGCAAGTACACCCTTTAATTACGAATTGATGTGCCATAAGTCACACTAATTGGCATTAGTGAACACACAGAGCTGCAAATGATGCTAATAGTCTGCGTTACAATAATAAGTGCTCATGCACCATCCAGAAGTCTGTTTTGCTTTCACCAGCAAAATATTATTTTAGTAAAGCCAGGTAAGTAATTTTGTCTAGCCAGAGTGATTAAGGGGTGGCAGAGAAATGAAACTACTGACACTGGATGGAGCCAGGCTCCTCTCTGTGACATCCAGTGATAGGACAAGGGGCAATGGGTTCAAGCTGGAACATAGGAGGTTCCACTTGAATATGAGAAAAAACTTCTTCACAGTGAGGGTGACAGAGCACTGGAACAGGCTGCCCAGAGAGGTTGTGGAGTTTCCTTCTCTGAAGACATTCAAAGCCCGCCTGGATGCATTCCTGTGTGATCTGATCTAGGTGCTCCTGCTCCAGCAGGGGGATTGGACTAGATGGTCTTTCGAGGTCCCTTCCAATCTCTAACATTCTGTGATTCTGTGATTTTCTTCTCATATTTATACAAACAGCCATATTCAATCACATGGAACACATTAAGATTATCTCAAAAAAGCAGACAATAGCTTTCCTTAGATTGCTTGCCTCTGCCTAGAAGCGGTGTGAAAGTTATAAAAGTAATTTGTATCAACTCATTACTATGTCACCTCATTTCGAGCCTATGTTAGAGAAGCAGCAATAAGCTCTGGGTTAGAGGACTCCACATTGTAACCATCAGCACAAACTCTCACAGCACCCAGCTGTTGAAGATTACCCTAGACAGTTATTTAGATTTAGGAGGGGCAGCTTTCTACTGATTTAGGACAGATTCTGTAGACAATTTTATCATTTTTTCTAGAACTGAGGGTAAAAGCTAATTTCATGAAGAGCACTCATGAATTATTTCCCATAATGGTCCCAGTAGAATGCTCTGCTTGCTCTTTAATTTAAGGTAATGATGTTGCCGCATCTTCTGTTAGCACTTAAAACACGGTTTAATGACACGTCGTCAGTGAAAACTTCTCCATGATTTCCAAAGGCATTTTATAATCTGAAAAGCTGAGCCGAGAACTAACAATTTGATGTATTAGAACTTTTATGGGCTTTTTAGGGGACTTTTGTCCCCCCTCAGGATTATGGAATGAAGAAAACTTTCCTATCATGTGAGAAAATCTGTTTGCACTGATGTCTGCTCCAAGTTTTGTAGGAGGTATGTGCATGAACCATTTCATTGTACTCCTCTATAGCGACTTTATAAGGAGTAACTTTAACATGTGCCTCCAACATCTACTTTTCACTTATTTGTAACCAGGGACGCTGACAAAAGGGTGTATTTATTCATTTATTTACATC
>WKFP01014361.1:64547-100785 GCA_011057875.1 Pterocles orientalis
ATCGGTTGGTCTGTCGGAGCTGCGTCGGCTCCGAAGCAGCTGATCTCGCGACTGAGTGCTCGTCTCGGCTTTCCGCGCGTTTAAATCTCCCGCGGTTGCCCCGGCACCTCCCCTGCCACGTCAGCCTCTCGCGGGAGAGCTGTCGGCGGGATTCGGGCTTCTCCGCTGTCTCGGAGAAGACATCCTTCTGCAATAAAGTATCTGGTATGAAAAAAACTAATTTATTGTATATTCAAGGGTTTTTTTCCTGCTGTAGATCAAATCTGAGCATCCTAAATCAGCTTTTCTTGCTTTTTTCTTAAAATTAATGGGGATTGGTAATAGTATTTATTGGATCTGCACGAGCAGACCAAACTGAATACTCACTCACTTTCATTTCATCATCATCCAACTTAAAATAATTATTAAAGCACATGTAGAAATTAATACATGTGCTCAGAGTTTTTATAGGTGTTAAAGAGTAACTAGGTTTTTTATCAATCACTTTGTTTTCATATTTAGTCTCACACATAGCAAGAAAATAGTATTAAGAGCATTTTTTTCTTTAAATTGAAGACCTTAAGCAATATAAACTTTTTTTTTAATGGAAGGAGAACAATTACTTTAGGTTTTCTAGTATTTCCGAAACTTTAGCAGACAGTTTATCTACTTACTAGAGTTTACACTTCTGCTAACACTTGATTATACATCTTTTTCTTCTATTGTATTACACAAAGCTCCAAGAGCAGCATCAAATTTAACTCCATGCTTTAAGCAGACAATGAAGTGATAGAACAGGTACTAATCATTATGGTTTCATGTTTATGTCACTAATAAAGACGTAATCTATGCCGAAATTTAAAGGATTCTTGATGCTAAACATAGACTTAATGGAATGCCTTCCTTCCTAGCAGCTCCACAAAAAACACCACTAGCTTTTCTTCACCTTTCTGTCATATATGTCACAAAAAACTTTAGGGCTGTATCTGTTGATCATACCCAGTAGAAAGAGTCAAAACCCAAAGAAAGGGCAATACAGAACTACAGTACCCAAGTACAAACACTGGGAAGTATGATGAGATAATACATCTACTTTGGGGAGAAGGCAGCATCACTTGTAATATTCATTAAAGATTTCCCAGGTCAGGAGGCTGAGTGCATGAAGGATGAAGAGGAATTCCAGGTTTCACTATCCACTATCACTATTCACACGGTGTTCTTTTCTTCATCATGTTTAGATGTGTCAATAGGAGCAGACGACGCCACAGTAGTACAACAGAGTCATAAAAAACTTCTAGTTTTTATTAATATCCTTGGTATTAATACTAATATAAAATAATCTTTAGCCACAGTAAAAAATAAAGTAACTATACAGCATTTTTTTCTCTGTTTAGATTTTTTTTGAGATACGCCTCTCTCATATATTATGTGCCATTTTTCCATGAACATCACTAAGTGTCCAAACTTATTATTTTGTAATTACTTCTTATTTCTGAGAAGGCTGGAGGAATTACTGACTCACCTTTTCCAAAGTATTTGCTCCTGTCATAGACAAGCTTTTGTGTGAATGAGGGGAGGTGGTGGGACAGTTGCTTGGAAGGTTTTTGTTTGTTCATTTGTTTGTTTCCAGCTACAGAATATTTGCTCAGGACATATGACATTGTTAGAATTTGCTGTGTTTATCAGGAATGCACAGCCTAGTCAAATACTGGTGTGCAAATTCTGATGAGCACAGACACTTATCAAGGCTGCTCTTTTGTTCATGGTGAATGTTAACAACGATGGTTCAGAGTTTACTGATAAACTCAATGAACACACTAAGTTACAGGACACTGTGCACTCAAAACAGCACATGTTGGACAGGAAAAGAATATTTCTGCACTCTACAGGAGTAGCATACAGTCTTGAAATGCTGGCAAAAATGTAAAGAAGGCCATTTCTGAATCCTATGTTATTTAATCCTAAAACTTGAATAAAAAAATGTTTTAACTATAAAAAGAAAAACAGTCCCCAGAGGAAATGTTGGAGGACAGCATCATTCAATCATAGCACTTGTCTGGTTTTCAGTGTCCTCAAGGAACAGGAACTCCTACACGCGAGATGCTGAACATGGATTATGCTGTTTTCTGCTCTGCTCAGATGCCAGCTCAGCTAAGGGTATGGTGACAAGATTACATGACAGCAAATCGTTTACTACCGTAAAATAAAGCTAAGTGGGGGCATAAATGAAGAAACCACGGGATAGGTATATATACTGTCATTTTTCACTCTTCTGTGGTTTCCATTTCTCATGTTTTCTTTCTTCAAAAGCACTTATTCTTGGACAGTTCATACTCAAGTGAAAATGTATTTTAAACAACTTTAGCACATTCTAAACCACTTGCAATCAAGGAGTCCATCTGAAAGGAGCAATATTTAAACAATGACAGAACACACAGATAGGGGCTATTCAGCTTTAGTAGCTGAGAAATGAATTTGTTTCTATGAATAATTCTTTCCTCATCTTTGAGACACTGTAGCGTTTCCCTTAGCAGTCTTAATTAAAGTGTAAATTTTACAATTCAAAAAGATAGTGAGAATTGTACATGGGAAGAAGTCCTACAAGACAGAAAATTAATGGCTTATTTAAATATGTGTAGGCATATACATACATGAAGGGCTACAACTCTGAAAGAGCAAAAGAAAGGCAACAGGATTACAACATCAAGAGAAGAGAGAACTGTATCTTGTTTTTATGGTTGCCTTAAAATGCACACTTATTATTGTGGGGTTTTCAAAGTCTTTTCTACTCCCTGTCCCCTCCAGGCAGAGAGATAACAGCCGAGGAGTGGATGGAGTCACATTCCTGCTCTCCTCCTGCTTCACTGCATCAGCCAACATAACTGGCTACATATATAAATCGTAGTGAAAGGAGACCAAGAAAACCCCGCACCATGTACCTGCAGCAGATTCAATAGCTAAAGTCAACAGATGCTAGCAAAGTCCTCTTTCACATCCCCTTAATCAAATATGTATCTGTGGTGGGTTAACCTTGTCTGGATGCCAGGTGCCCACCAGGCCACTCTATCACTCCCCCTTCAACAAAATAAAGGGGGAGAATCAAATGAAAAAACACGTGGGTCAAGATAAAAGCAGTTTCATTAAAGCAAAGGCCAAGGCCATGCACAGAAACAAAAGGTAAACAAAGATGTTATTCTCCACTTCCCCTCAGTAAGTGATGTCCGGCCACTTACCGGGAAAGCAGAGCTTCAGTATGTGCAGCAGCTGCTCCTGGAGACAAACACAGTAACAAACACCCCCTCTCCTCCTCCCTGCCCTTGGCTCTTATTGGTAAGCTGACATCACAAGGTATGGAACAGCCAATCCGGGTCAGCTGTCCCAGCTCCGCCCCCTCCCAAGCTGTGATATAAACACCCTGCCAGCTGCCAGGGCAACACTCAGCACTGGGAGGGCTGCTGTGGGGATACTGACTCCGTCTCAGCCAGACCCAATACAGTATCCTTTAATAGGCCTAAAAGAACAAGCTTTTGCTTTGGCAATAGATGGGTATAGATAGACTGATGCAAACTGTTTTAAGAACAAAGGAAAAATTTTATGAGAAAATGAGAGTTCTTTTAGACATATAGCTTTGTCTGTGTGGCACTGCTCACTGTGTCCTTGAAAGATTAAAGGTAAAATAACAAAATAAAATCAACACATTGAATATATATTTATATACTCCTCTTAGATCTGTAGATCTATTAAGTGATATGTAGCCTTCTAGACTGTAAAAAGATCTGACGAACAATCAATGGCAAAAGGGGACTCACAAAGAGGAGAGGAGGAGACACGGTCCAGCTCCTGTCAACCAAGAGACTGAGCTCCTCTACTAATCATTTGAATTAATTCTACCAGAAAACCTGGCTAACAAAATTCACTAAAACCAAGTGTACACTTCCATCAGCAATTGCACTGAGAGGGTTAAGAATCCGAGGGCAGTTAGCCTCCTGTTTCATCTTCCTGCTGAAAACTGTGTCTCCTGCTGAACAAGTTTTAAATGAGTGAATTAACATGACTGCTCATTTCTGTGTAGATCACGTTTACACCTAAGTGTGACCCTTAGTAGCATAATCAAAAATATGGTTTGTAAGCAATTCATGCATCTTAAAGAATAAACACCTCGAATTTTGCCTCATCAGCACTGTGTGTTCATAAACATCTTAAGCTAAAAAAACATTAAGCGAAGGTAACAGTTGGTACAAATTTTAGAGTCCACCACTGAATGCTTCAGTATTTTGATTTAGAAAGATTAGCCTATATAAATATTGCATCAGGAATGGTTTAACTATTTTACACAAAATACAACTTTCCTGTTGTTTATTCTCTGAGGTGCGGAACAGAAGCACCATGCTTGAGGACAGCAGTGGAGGAAAAAGTTCCTATCAATATGTTTAAATAGCTCAGAATAACTCGGAGTGAATGCAACCTACCACTCAAACGCTCTGGCAAGGCATATATTGGTTTTAACAGTAAATGAACCTTGCAAAGAACCTCAATTATTTATTTATAGACTTTCCAGCATATGTCAATCAAAGTAAAGGACAATTGAAGAATACTAACTTTGGGAGTTTTGGCAGGCAACATCTCTGAGCTCCATAACCTTTTGATATGAAGAAACGCAATGTAACTACAAAATCCAAGACCTATTTCCTGCTTATTAACATTTGCTACCAAATGTGCTTCCTATCTAAGAATGGAGAAGTTACATTTTCAACTAATGAAAAAGATGTTTAAGTTCTAATTCTGATGCTCAGTTCAAATAAACGCATCTGAACAAGATTTGACTGTTGAATAAGAACTTATTTTGTCATGCAAGACTCCAAAATTCCTAGTCCACAGATTTCAACATGTAAGAAAATTGGATGTATTATATGCTAAAGTAGGGAAAAACTTAGAAAATGTCTTATGGCAAAAATGATCTTTATTTCTCCTTGTGGATTTAATCTTGTGATTTTTTTAAGTAACTTTTAAGCAGCTCTAGACACCTCCAGCAGTCCTTGACTCCTTTGACTCCTCAAACTACAGTCTAATGAAGTATTAAAACACAAGTTAGTAATCTTTAAAAAAAATAATAGAAGTCAGTGAAAGTTAAAGTGAAATAGAAGAAGAAAAAAAAAATCATCTGCCAAAATTGGGTAAGAGATAGTCAATGAAACTATTTCAGATCTGTCCTGCAGTTAGCTGGTTTCCCATCCTGAAAGTAGCACTACTCATTTTTATCAGCAGAAAATGGCTCTAGGTATTGTGTCTCTTCTGAAATCATATTATGGACAGTTGTGGTAGAAAGGTGGAACAAAAGGCACATGAAAAGTCAAAGGTATCAGGGACGACTGTTCCCTTTTCTAATTACCTATATATTCCCTTGTTTTAGAAGTTAAAGGATTATAAGCCAAGCTTACTTCAAACAGCAATAATAGCACGTTATATATATATTCAGACACACGATACAGAACTTTATACCCTAATAAAAAGAGGCAGAACACTGAGAAGTGCTTCAATGAAGTTTAGAAACTGAGAAACATTAGGATTCACATGGCGTGTTTACCAGGAAATTGCCAGATATTTTCACATATTTTCTTTGTCATTATTCATATTTGATGTCCAAGAACAACTATTTATCTTCATTTTTTTGTGTGTGAGAGGCTTTCAAAGGACAAGGGCAAAAAGTATTTATTTGCATTTTTTCAGGTGCACACAATAAAACAGGGTTAGAACAAAGGTCCTCAGGGCCTTGTATCCTGCCTCTGACTGCCCAGAGCTGATGCCTAAAGAAGGTGTAAAAAAGAAAGAAAAACACCAGTGACAGTTATTTCAGAAGACATTCCCACCTCTCAAAAACCTGTCACAGACAGTGATCATACTTTCCTTTGTGAATTAGTTGAAGCTTTCTTTGAAATCATTTAAAGTTTTGGCATTCAAAACATATTATGTAATTCAATATCACTCTGGTGTGAAGAAATACTTCCTTTTATTTGTTTTAAACAAATTGGTTGTTTTCAAAGCATGTTGTTTCCTTAAAACATGTTTCATTTGATGTGCTTAGTACCTGGATTGTGACCACCTTATTGTCACTCTTTTCTTAACACTCAGGCTTTACAAACATGTATCATGCCCTACCTTGATTGATTTTCTTTTTTCCAGAATGAAGAGTCTTGCTCTCAACAAGCCTTCCTTGTGTGAAAGCAATTCCACACTTCGACAACCCTTATAATTCTTTCTGTGTACTTTTAACTTTCACTTCTCAAAATGTAGGCTCCAGAGCGATGCCCAATATTCAACTGTTGCAATCTCATGTGTTGCAATCTCATGGGCATATATAGTGGAACTGTTGGATGTTTCAGTATCTGTTCCTCAGCTAGTGTCCTTAAAATTCTGTTTGCTTCTGAGCCGATGGTTTCATAGAGCTGTCAAACATACTGACATCTTGTCTTGGAAGGAATAGATGATTTAGAGCTCACCAGTGTTTATAAACTTAAAACTACTTTTCCACAAGAATATTGTTTTGCATTTATCAATTCTGAATATCATCTGCCACTTTATTCCTCTATCACTCAGTAATGGGACTCTTCACAATAAAACATCACCTTGTGTTCAGCATCTTAAGTACAATCTTTAGAGTGTGATCTGTGGCTTTGCTGGTAACTCTCTTCTCCACACACATTGTACAGCTCAAGCCTCAGAGCATGTTATGGTGTTCTTCCTCTCTCACGATAATTCAGCATCTTCCCTCAACTTTTTTTCTTATTTTATGCAGTTACGTGCAATTATCAATGTAATCATCTTTATCCTCAGTTCTTCATAAGTTTAGGGGTTTTTTTAAAGACCATTTGAGGACGAATGGTGCCAAATAGGTCGTGAAAGTAGAAACAGATGGCATCAACCATAGCGTGCTTACCTACCCAGACAGTACCACATCACAGCCTTCCCACAGGTTTCCAGGAATTCCTAAAACTCTACTATTTTTATATCCTTAGCAGTAATATGAGTAAACTTTCTAAGCTTCAAATTAATTTGAAATGAGACATGATCAAAAGTTTGTTGTATGGACCCCATTGTAAGAAAGGTAATGTGTCAAGAAACACCTTCTCATGCTCACAATTAAATAAAAAGATGATTCTTCTACTTGCTCTAACATGATCCTCTAACTGAATATAACGTTTGTAATATGAAATACCTTATCTGGATAAGTAGAATAATTTTTTTAGCTTAATGTGATTTCACAGGCAGAAATGAAGTTCAGAATAGGAAGCAGTACCAAATTAGTTTACAGGGAACAATGTCCAGAGGCTGGAGCATGTTTAAATCAACTTCTAAACAATATCTGCTTCTTTTCCCCATTAATCGCAAAATACGTAATAATTTCCTATTAGTGAATTATCAGTTACAAAACTTATTTCCACTAGGAAACCATAAACTAAACAAAACATTACTTTGCTCTGAAATTTCTGCAGTACTGAAGTACTAGTCAAGAATGTGATGTTACTAGGAACAGGGTTGTTACAGCCATGATAGTGCCACAAAAAGACAACATGATTTATTACACAAACTCATATATCTAGTCTTTCAGCAACAGGCATTCTTCTCCCCATCTGAAAAGAACACTTAATGCCAGCAGAGAACACTACCTCTGATGTTAAAGAGATGTTAACTGGGAAACACCTAAGCGAAAAGGTCATTAGGACTACTGGAACAGAGGAAATACTACAATGGGAAAAGGTGATAAGATGGTTTTCTTTTACAGTAAAGGATAAGAGAAGATTTATTGCTGGTAGTGTAGGACACGATAGCTTAGGAGGGAGAGGGAAAATTATCATGTCATAAAATGGATATCTCTATCGGGTCTATGATTTTTACTATCCAGTAAAGTTATATTGTGAACTTTTATGAGTAACCAGGACCCATCTGTAAATTCTGTGTGACTGATTTATTATTTTCCACTTAAAGAATAAGATATCAAGGTTTTCCACAGCTTGGCACAAAAAAACAGAGGAAAAACAATCTCGTTCAGCTCAGCATTTCGTTTTACAACGGTTCAAACATAAAGCCTCAGTAAATGCTAAAATTTTACACCCACTGGATCTAAAAGCAAGCCTATAATTTAAAAATAACAGATTTCAAATACCTGTAGATAAATTTCTGCGTAATACATTTTTCAGACAATGGAAATCAAGACTAACATTTATATACTGAATAATCAGTAAGGTTAATTTGCACTTAGCATATTAAAAAGTTTGGTTTTTTTTAAATCTTAAAAAAATTACTTGAGATTACTTTCAGAACAGCCCTGCAATAACAAGCTAATCAGATAATTACAGCTTTCACTATTGAGAGAAGTAGCGCATTCACAGTGATACAAGATAAAGTGCATGGAAAAAAGATTTAAAAAATATTTTCAACATTTTCAGAATTCAAGTGGTTTAAAATCACATTAGCAACCAAAACAGTGATACTGAACTATATTACTACAATAACCTGAAAAGACAATTACTGAAGACATTGCTAGCAAACATGCCTGTACTATGAAAAACGCAGCACTGCATACATGATTTCTTATTGTCTGTAGAGTTAAATGACCCGACAGTCAAAGATTTATATGATGGTTAATGGACATGTTATATTAGGAAATACCAAGAAAAAAAATGCAGTATGCCTTATTATTCATTAATTGATTTATATATTGAAGAAGCATTTTAAACAGTTTTCTAGCTACAATGTTAAAATTGTTTGCAGTAGATCTGGCATCCTACCTCAGCAAGTGCTCCACCATAGAAACCTTCCTGCCTATCGTGTTGTAGAAAAATTGATTCACTTCTAATTGAAGAATAAGGTTGTTTAAGGTGTCTGCCTAGTGATACAGCTTTAATGAATAGGCAGCCTTCTAGACAGAATAGGATCTCTACTTTCAATAAAAATTAATATGTTTCTAATAAACACTATGAAATAAAGTTTGATTGCTTTTTCTTCTACATTGTGAGAAACATGCATTAGAGAAAAGAAGTAGGGAGTTAAAAAATAACTTTAAATGTAAATATAATGCATTGTGCACAGTAAGTTTAAGGAACTACTGCCCTGTCCTCAGTCACATTTCTACACACTTGCTTTATCAGTCTGTCAAAGTTTTCTGGCTTTGTTTCTGTTCTGCCTTGTTTAATTCATAAAACTGGAGCGGAATGAAAACCTGTAATCATGTCCTAAGGCACAGCGTTCACTACAAATGAAACCGCCAAAGAAACCAGTAACGGCAGACTTCCTTGCTTTCATAACAACATAGCTGAAATTTATATTACGGGCATCACTTGCTGTTCATTCATTTCATCATGGACAGAACACAGAATAGTGGTTAATCACATTTTAATTTGTGATCTTGATACAGTACCTCCATTCTGCACACGTGGAACAGTGACACGCAGGAGGGTCATCAGTGAAGATGGCATCCCCTTTTCATAGTCAGTGAAAAAAGAATAAGGGCCTTTTTCCTAATAGTGATTCCAAATGTTTGAGGTTAAGTTCAGATCTGAATAGCCGTGGTGTCATGTGTCTGTCCCCCCGAGTTAATTATTAAAATACCCTAGGGAGATCAGGCTATTGTAACTGAAGTTAGGCATTAAAAGTGTCTTAATCTGAGAACACCGCTCACCATAAATCCTCTACACCATGCTGAGCTTTTGTACGTGTAAATGTGTGCATAGTTATTCCCATTAACAGACAACCTAATAGAAACTCTCTCATCATAACATCTTCTGTTTTCCAGAAGTATGTTTTTGCCATGTGTAAAGCCACACACTTCACCAAAATGGGGATACTTTCAATCTAAACCTTAGCAAAGAAGGCAAGGCTGTTATCATCCAAAGGAGAGGAAATGAAGGCAGCAGACCTCCTAAGCTACAGGTTGAGATATTCTTCTGTTCCTTTATTTAATCCCAATATTATTAAACACAAAAGGTGTAAGCATGCAGAAGAAGCAAAACTACCATGTACACAAACAAGATTTGCCCAGTTTCACAAAGAAGTTGAGAAGTCCTAGAGTTAAATTAGCCGAACCCTGTTTCAATCCCTCAAACTCAATCCCATAATCATTTTATTAACTATTTGCTTTTCAGTTTTATAATGTGAGGGAACAATTAGCAATACTGTTATTTAAAGATTAGTTAAAACTTAATTGTGTTAGCTGAGCTGATTCACACTTGCAAAAGTCCTACATACCTCATGCTGCCATCATGAAAACCATATAGCTAGCCTTCTTTTGGATTATATTGAACTACCTGCAACATTACAACCAGATATTCATTACTATTTTCCTGCCTTCCTTCCTCCCACACGTGCCAGCTCCATACCGTGGTAGGTGTGTTTTCTTTGGCAGATGCCCGATTTACAAGGGTACACACAGAAGGAAAATCAGAGTCACATCATCTCCTGTCGTTCATCAACATAAATAACCAGGTGTTACAGACTAGAAGATAACTAAATTATAAATCATTATTATATTTTTATCCTAAGACAATAATAACTGTAATGCTGGTACAGCAGCATCAGCTACCAGGCAGGTATGAATAATAACAAACTTTGCAGTATTTATCCTAAAACAACTTCTCATTTTAAAATTTATCATTGTCTGTGTATTACCAACCACGTTGTAATCCCTGCTTGGTGCATTTGGATTCTCAGTAAATAATCACAGCCACAGCATTATAAATCTTTTACAGTCTCACTTGAAGAGCCCCTAAAACAAACCCTCACGGTCTGTAAGAACTGTAAATCATCGCTTCAGAGGAACTGTTCATGTGGCAGCCAGGCCAAAACCATTCAGCCCCATTAATTATGAATTTATTTATTTATTTATTTATTAGCATGTGTTCCTGAGAATTTAGCCAGCTCACACAGATTGTCTCCAGGGAAACCATTAGAAACTAGATACAAGAGCAGCTTCGTCCCTTTTAGAACCGTGTTAAAATAACTGGGAAAAGGCCAGCAGTTTAGACCTTATTCTAATCAGCAGCACCTGCCTAACCATTAAATTGGCAGTTTGCTCTTTACTTCTGTCCACCTACAGGTTTGAAAATAGCACTGAAAACAGCACTAGGCGGTTGCCAACAATGGCTTGTAATGTCTTACGGTTTTAGAACAATCATCTCCTAGCTATCGAAACATCATCTCCCAAAAGAAAAAAAGGTAAAGAGGTGGAGGGCTGTTAAAAAAAAAAAAAAGTAAGGTAGAGTATTTAGCTTGTCCATGCAGTGCTCAAGTTCCACACAGACACTGCTTTGCTGATAACCCATAGGAAAGAACAAGATGAAGCTTCGTCTGGAAATCCAGCTAACTTTAAAGTGTGTTTCTAGCAGCAACAATCAAGCAACTTAACTCAAAGGCAGGATCAACAATGTAGACTTTCTCTCCTCTGACTTTCACTTTTAAAATAAATATTGATACAAAGTTATTCTGTTATTGAGTATATACACTGGAAATAGACGTATACAGCTACACTAAATTCAAACACTCAAACGTTTGATTGGGAAAAAAAAGCTTATTGTATATTGCTATAAAATAACGTATTCCCACAGCTGCTCAGCCAGTTACTCCTGCCTAATGCACTTAGGACACAAAACCCCTCCTAAGTGCCGTTTGGGTATAGATCAAAATGTCTGTGGCAATGTGTCAAACCTAAAACTGAACGCTCTCATGAAATGGTGCAAAGCCTTCCCTCAGAAAATTTATTTTCGTTGTAAGCAGAATGATATCTACAACAATGACTCCATCAGCACTTGAAAGACCCCATCCAAAATAACACACATGCAGATTTGCCTTTCTGTGAGCAAAAGTGCATTTTGTCAGCTGGTTCTTACATTAAAACCACAGCTTTTGAATTACTTCCAGCACCCCTGGTAAGAACAATCTCTAGACTTTTAAAGATTTAAGCCTATCAGCCAACCAAGAGCCTGGCACACATTCTGCAGAGTTTGCTCCAACATGTAATGCTTGTAACTGTGAGAAAATCTCAACTTTATTTACAGGCTGCATTTATTAGAGTTTGTAGTTTCCAGCTATTAGAACTCAAACATCTTTCTCTTGTATGTATCTTTTGACAAACCCACTGTTCAATGCATGCTTTAAAACTGTATCCATATATATTTCATGTTAGTCCTTGTTTGTCAGGGTTTTTTTTAAGAAACTTGCTCTATTTTGTTTTATTTATGTTGAAGAGAGAGAGAAGAGAGAAACATCACCATCTGCATCTGCCGGGAAAATTACCCTTACAGTTACAAAGGGTAAATCTACAACAATGCATCTCAGTCAAGGATGTTACTCCACAATTACAGACGCAGAACGTGGGTCTGCATCATTACATCTGTTTTATCCCAGTTACCCTGAAAGTTGAGTTACTGCTGAAAGTGAGACTGCCTGCTGAAACTCTAGGCATTCAGTGCACCTGTGAAAGCCTGCCAGCCTGAACATAAGCAGTGCTGACACCTCTGTTTCTATGTACAGTCAATGACTACACCACCCAGTTTTGTACAATACACTCCAACTTTCTCTCTTCCTTTGGGCATTCTCTGCTTGAGGACCCCCAGATGAGCGCAGAGGCTTCTGCTGCGCCTGCGCTCGTGTCTGCTGCTTAGGAAACAGCAGAGAAGCTCACGACACATTTCTTGAATGATTTGTGTAGCTTTTAATATGCTTTACTTCCCTTTCGTGTTTTACATGAGACCTGTCAATCTGGGAACACAGAGTGAAAAACACATGCTGGCTCGTTTCTGACAAACCTTGCACCATTACTGTACCTTGAGCATATCGGAATAAGGCAATTTGAAGAGGCTGAAGTATAAATGACAGAAATGCTACCAGATAGACTTTTGCATTTCCAACTTCAGAATACATATTACCTTTAATTATTTTGGATTTTATGCTTTTTTCTTTAAATTTTAATTATTATTTTTTTTTTTTTTAGATTTTTAAATTTATATTTAGGATGGCTCAGTCAGAGCCCGATACCTTTCTTTGGCAGTCCTTGTGTCACAACTCTCTCCTTTGACTTCATTATACACAGCACACCAGTATTCATAGCGGAAGTTTAGGTCAGAACCTCTATGGCAGACAATAAATGCTTCAGAAATACTTATTCTGAGGGGGTCTTGAATCTCCCTTGAAGCACGTCCTTTTGTATCAGCACAGCGTACACAGCAACAAAGGTGGGATTTTCGTGGTTGGAATTCCAAAGAATAACTATCTTTAATGGGAGTTTACATGCTGTAATATCTTTTCTCCTCTTTTAAATACAGGTGTGTGATCTTTTCAAAAGGTCACAGTCAACACCATTTTTTATTTAAATTTTTAACTCAGCAGTCTGTTGACCTACATCTCTTGACTCTATGAAGCTGATAACAAATACAATTACTAAAAAGTTGCAGAATAGAAGAAACCACAGGCACACTCAAAGGAAGGTAGATGTTACAGAACTTTCTAATAAACATTTATAGGACTGTTGTCAACCTCTACAAGCCTTTACCAGAAGATAAGTCCCTGTTCCTCCCCTGCAGAGCTGCCTCCCAGTGGCAACCACCAGGACACTAGTCCAGTCTGGAGCTAAGCTTCTTCAAATAGAGAGGTCGCTGAAGAAGACCATGAAACCATGGCTTCAAATAAATTATATTTACTTATAGCATGCAGCTTATGCCCTTATGCCCTGTCTCCCAGTCTCCAACCTGGTGTGTTCACAGAACCAATGGCATTAAATTGCGGTTGCCTCTCATATGTTAGTCTGTATCTGGCTGCAAAACCACTAAGGTACCTCCTAGGCATCTCCTTCTTCTGTTATTACATAGTCCATAATTTCCATCACCTGATCCTGGAAATGTTATGAGAGCTTAGTGGACTGAGCCCGTGTCCCTACCTGCCACGTAACCTGGTGTAACAGCATCTCAGATGTTAATATTCAGCTGAGTCAAGATGTCTGCATTACCTGGGACACAAAAGCTTGGTCTTTTCATCATCCATTATCTCTTCACAACTTCTTAAATGGCTGAAAGTACACTTTCATCCATTTGCATGATCACTGTTCAAATAAAACAGCAATTGAAAAAAATCTGTATTTACTCTTGCATTCATTGACAGAAAATAAGTGAAAGAAATTGCTTAAGAAACAACAGACCATGTCCAAAGACTGATTTAGTGTCATGATCCCTGAACTGCTTTCAGAGTGGAAGAGAAGGTCACTAACAGAGGACTATTCATCTGTATACGGAGTCCCACAAATCTCAGTCATAATTCTTTATATCACACATGGTCCTCACAGGTGGGGATACAATACTCTGCACAAGATGTCTAGTCAGATGTATAAAAAAAAAAGATTCCACCCCAAATTCTCACAGCAAAAATCTGTCTAGGAAGTAACCGGCCCGTTGTGTCAGCTATCTTGGGTGCAGATGATTGCAGTTGACCACAAACTCCTCAAACACCTTCACTAGGTTGACATTTGCACCTCCTGAGGATGGACACACACCTCTGAACTGACACCGAATACTCATTCAGCTGTGTCGATTCCAACTGAATATATGCACCCACAACATTCTCAGAGTGCACAGCTTAGAAAAACCTATCAGTCACTTCATCCCTTTTTTGGGGAAAGAAATCCCTGTGCTTTTCTGCCTTAATGTCCTGGTGTCACAAGACACTAGAATACTTCCAGAGGTCTGTGTTGAGAAATCTAACACCTTACTTCGCATACTCTTTTTTACAATTTAAGCTTACAAATTATTAATGTTGTACTCCTTGAAAAGTCATTCTGGGGTGTACATTCATTAAGATGCTATTAAAATGTACTGAAACACACTAACACAGCATGAAGAAATCCTCAGAGCTCTGCCTGAATGTAGATAAGACTGAACTGAAATAAAATTATACCATGTCCCACTTTCACAAGATAAAAAAAAATATCTTTTTTGAGACATGTTATCTTTGGATAGGAAATAACTGTTGGCACTGAAGCATGTCAGTATCAAACACTAAAAATCAGCACTTCACATTAGTTTAGATGATTTAATTCAGGGTCTGCCACATTCACCCTGAATTTGGAAATATGTGTAGGTCTCTGCAGATCTTCACACATTTTTCCAGATGCTCATGCATTAAAAAGCTTACACCAGATTCACACAATTATTTTCCCTATGTGCCTCTGGACTGCAGCATTACAGTACTAAG
The DNA here is from genome assembly GCA_011057875.1 of Pterocles orientalis. Lineage (NCBI taxonomy): Eukaryota > Metazoa > Chordata > Aves > Pterocliformes > Pteroclidae > Pterocles > Pterocles orientalis. The sequence goes on from WKFP01014361.1 coordinate 79,758, forward strand.
ACTAAGCATAAATTAAGCTCAGACTTCCTTTCTCTCCCTTCTGGAAACAATGACCGGGGTGATTTCGAAATTAACTGTTTTCTTCGAAGTAAGCATCAGCATCAAAAGAAAAACAGGTTAAAATACTAAACCAAAACCAGTATGCTATTTTATATACATTTCCTGTAGCTTTTCTTGAAGCCTTGCTTTCCTTTAGACTTGAAAAGTCCCAAGTCCTTCAGAGACTGCAAACTCTCTTCCCCACCAGAATTCTCCAATAATTTACCTTCCTTCTTGTTCTGAGAATATATAAAAAAAATATGTATATACACACACATGTACGTATGCATATATTCCCAGGCACAAAGTGTCCTCAGAAGTGAGTTCAGCATGAACAGTAAGACTGACCCCAGAAACAGGGTAAACTACTGAGCACTTCACTGCTTGGCACATGCCTGCAATGTACTACGCAATTGCTGTTGACTGCACCATAGGCATATCCTAAACTGACAGTTTCCAATTGTTTCCACTTTCCAGCTCGCACCTCCAGGAAGGGCAGTGATCCTGAGTTTGGGAATCGATCCCCTGTTTGCTCATATATTGCTTGTCTAAAAGTAATTTACAAGTTTTTAGAAAGTATTAATACATGTACATCAGGGGTTATAAGCATGTTATAGACATATGAAGGATGCAAGCTCCTGATAAGACCTTTTGAGTGTGACAACACATTATTTCCTTACAAAAATATCCTTATATCCTTAATATCTTGCACCCTTACTAAAAAGGCAAGAAATACAGAATCCTGTCGACAGACACCTCAAACAAGCAACAAGCAAAAACTACATTAAAAGTACAACAACGGAAAACCAGAGGAGAATCAAACCCATTCCTTCGCCCCAAAGTATGCAAACTTTCTTTAAATGCTTCCCTGCTAAAAGTTACTAAGCAACATCAATCAGCCCAATCTCTGCTTCTTGCTCACAATGTGTTCCTAGTTTTCTTTTCTCTGCTTCTGAAATAACATCCTCTTTCCAGCAGCTTCTCCTTGCAAACCAGAAAATAAAAGTATAACAAAACAAAAACAAAGACAAGTTAAAAACCTTCAAATGTCACCTTTTCTGAAAAAGAGAAGAGGAATTTTGGGAATTCCTTCCCAAGAAGTATGTGAACTTCATTCTACAATTTTTGTCTGTTCCTTTTCTAGACAACTTCAGGAACAAAACAATTACCTTTGCACGTAGAGCTGGCTCTTCTAGCTCCTACCCCAGAGTTTCCCAAGCAACCTTCAGAGTGTTATCTGAGTAGATCATCATCAACATCTACCACTCAGCTGACAGAAACAGAAAAGCTGTAGGCAACCCAAACACCACAGTACCTGATAAGCTGAAACAATATGGCATAGAACAGCAGAGACGACCAAAAAAAAACCCCAGGTTCAGCCATGGTTTTAGATTTCAAATATGTTTGATTACACAGTATTTGTCAGTTTGATATGAAGTATTTGAAGTGCCCAGGATAAGGGTGATGGCTCAACAATTGTAGTTGGGGCTATTTTCTGTCTGAAGTTACATTTTGCATCTAGACCTCATTACGTTCCCTCAGTCCCACATCAGGACATTCAGAGCCTTAAAACGGTGCATTCGGCCAGAAGAGCAGAATGAACTGTTGGGTGTGAAAACAAGCAGGAGCGTGGAAAAGATTCGGACCTGCAGCAGCAAAGGAGCTTGCTGCCTGGGAAGTGCAACTCTACAAAGCAGTTTTTCCAGATGAATTTAAGTGATTCAGAACAAGTACTTGCAATGAAAAAAAAACAAAACAACAACAAACCAAAAAACACAACTGAAAAAAAAAAATAAAAGAGAGTGACTTGTGCTTTTGGCACCTGTTTGTTTCCTGTGGTCTCCAAATGGAACCCCGTATTGTTTTTGATAATCCATCTCTGAGCTGACAGAGGTGCAAGTTGTGAGCCACAGCTTGCCTGCTGTGCTAGAGAGTGGCAGAGCTCAATAAAAACAATTATTTCAAAGCCTATATCTCATCTATTATTAAACCTGTGAAAAGAGTTTTAATTTCCTGTGCAATTATATGGTGCAATGTCATATTTTATGGAGGGGGAGGGAGGAAATAAAAAAGAGGGCTTGCTTTTGATCAAAAACCTAGTTTCCATATTTTATAGCTTGGGTAGCTATGTACCTTGGGACCTAATTTGAAGCTCATATACTTCTCTTCGTTCATAATTTGAGTAAGTCCACTTAGCTATTCAATTATTCCATTTTTTTCCTCATAAAGAAAGATAAATTATTAACGTCTTGCAGTTCGGAGCACCGCAAGCAAATGTTGCCTTTTTATCCATGTGCAGATATCTTGCTAATGTGTACTAGCAAGGGATGATTAATGCATTTTGCAACGAATTCTTACAATTACTTTGACTAATGCTTCCCTGTCATGTGTGACACAAATCAGATTCTCTATTACTGTTATTTGTTTTCTACTTAGCAGTGATTACTATATAATCCATAACAATGACCACTTTCCTTTAAAAATTAGTATCAATTTATATTCTTACTGGGGATGAGCTCACAGCAAATGGATCTTTGGAAAAGGAAAAACAAACCAAACAGACTCAGTGTTTAAACAGTTGCAGGGCTCCTTTGCATAGTGAGAGAAGCAGAAAGCGCCAGCGGGGCTGGAGTCTCATCTGCGAGACTGCAGAAAAAAAAAGCTTGACTTTTAGACCTCTTGTAACCAGTCTCAGCCTCATTTTCTAGAAGGGGGAAAATTAATATATTTGGTGGTTTGGCTTCATGGTTGTGCTTCTGATCATGAACAGCAGACTCCCTGACTCCTCAATGTCAGTTTGAAAGATGGGACATGAAATGCCATGAAAAAAAGCGCTCGGTAACTGTGCCTACTCTATGACAGAGGGTCAGTGCATGGTGGTGGTTTTTGGCAGAAAGTTTGATCTTGAATTCGCTGGACAGAATGAAAGGCAGTCATCTCTACTATGAAAATATGCATTGAAATTAGAAAATGACTCACAGGTCCCTAATCGTTGCTGAGATTTCAAGACTGAGAGTATTTAATTGCTTCTTTTTATCAATCAAAACTTCTAATATAAATTAGTTGCTAAGTGATCTTCCCTGAAAGCAAAAGAGCTTGGGAAATAAAAAACTTTGTGGTTTTTTAAAAATTATTTTTATTTTCTTCTAGAGTTAACTTGGGCACTTCATTCTGTGATGATCGCTGATGGAAGAGTAGTGGTGATAGCATATGGCCCAAGTTTCCATATCTGGAAAAGCTTTCCTTTATCTGAATGGAAAATTATAGTTCTGAAGAGTCAGAAAATATTTGTGATCCTACAGGGCAACAGCAAACAAAAAGCTGTTAACAATTAAAAAGATACTGGCAGGTAACTGGCAACCAACAGACAACAGGCTATTAATAGAGAAGAAATTTGTTCCACATTTGGAGAAAGAAACTAGGTTTAAGCGATTATGAAGTATTTTTATTCTACAGAATGGACCAGTTAAACAGTTAAGTCATTTTAAGTCAGTAAGTCTACAAAACTTGCATCTGGGAGTTCTCTGAGAACCACTTTCAACCACTAATGTTCTCGTCCATTAAGTCTTGTAATGCTGAGGAAGAACTAGGCAAGTGATAGAAAACTAATGCGTTGCTAATGTGCACATAAAAAGATAAACAGGATGAGGTATGTAAGTACAGGCTTATTAGCCTCCAGAAAAAAAAAAAGCATGCCACAAATCCCAGATAATAAAGAATTAAATAATTAAAAGTGGTAACATAATCAATTCCTGTTTATGTGAGAAGACTTAAATAAATCTTAACAAACCAACCTGTTTTCTACATATGAAAAGTAGAAATCTAATAAAGACAGTCACATCTATGTAACTGACAATGTGTTTAGTTCAGCACATGAAGTTTTGATGGAGTTTCCAGAAAAACACAACATCAATACAGCATCTAATATTTGCATTAAAAACTGACTGCTTGCTTCTCCAAATACTCTTTTTCTTGTGATTACTTAAGTGTTTTTAGTGATCTTTCAGAATTCTAGCACTGAAGTAAAAGAATCCACAAAATCATGTCAGAAAGAAATAAAATGTGAAACAAATAACAAATAATTAAGACTGATGACCAATAAAAAAAATACAACAGCTTGGTAAAGCCAACATATGCAAATTACATTTACCTAGTGAATGTTCTTATGAAAGTGAAGAAGCCAGGAAAAAACCCAACAAAACACAAAAAAACTAGAAAGTGACCAGCTATCCCTAACATTTGTTAGGGCATAAAGCTTTCAGCAGAATACTGTGATCCAAGGCCAATGGTTCTTTTCGATATACAAGTGGGAGAGACTGAGACTGGAACAGAAAAATTAAAGTACCTCTGTGACAGTGCTAAAGCCTTCCCAGAAACCACCGTCCAGTTCTAACGCCAATGACTCAGAAAGATGCCGTTAAGTCAGAGCTGGTTCTGAGGAAGCCACAGATGATCACAGGACCAGAAAACATGCTTAACATAGGAGACAGACAGAGATCAATACATTTACATAATCAAAAAGAAAGTATGGGGAATCTTGGTGGCACCTAAGCCTCTTTGTGGCAATATTAGGCAAAATAAATTCCACAGGAAAAATACAGTAAAAATACTCCCAACAATAACAGGAAAAACTTCTGAATTCAGCAAACCATTAGAAAAGCATTAGAAAGCCCTACACTTTGGAGGAACACATGTATTTCTGTAGCATAAAATTATAATTACACATTCCTTTAAAATAAACACAAAGACATCTGAACTTTTTTTTAGTAAATATTCAAAACAATAGTTTTAAACTAGTTGAAAAAATAATACAATTTTTAATTAAAGCAAATATAATGTAAATAAAATGTAACTGCTAACTTTAAAAATTTTGCTTGTTTGAAACCCTAAAGGCTCTCTTTTAGTTAACACCATTTGCCGTATTGACCATTTTTGGAGGACAACCCCAATAAAACGAACTGCTTTTCCTTATACATATTTTCTTCTGTTTTGCTGAAATTGTGATTACCCCTACTAAAAACAAAGTCGCAGATTTTTTTTAAATTAGAAAAGAAATGTATGTGGGTAACATCCTGACAGAAAACAAAACACTTATGGGATGAATATGCATGGTAATATTGTATCATTGAGGAACTACATTACATGACAATACATTGACTTTTTTTTTTTGATGCTCCAACTTCCTACCTTTTGGTAAAACAGAAATAAAGTAAATAAGAAAAATACTATTTAGTACTTACACTTCCCTAATCTGCTTGAAAAGTTTGAGTGTAAGTATGGCTACCTTTTATTTCTGAGTAAACAAACATAGAGATAAGGCTAAAGGCCGATACAGTTTTTGATATTTTGACAAAGCTGAGCACTAAATAAATGTATCAAGGACGCTAAATTTAGAGATATTTGTTTTACAGAAACTGAGATACACAGATATCTCTATTTGTTTCAGAGATATATCATATCCACCATTTCAACAAAAAAAATGGAACAACTACATGCTGTGCATCTGGAAAAATTGTCCCACATTACGAGACAGAGATGGATTTAGGTCATCCATTTTTGACAAAAAAGTGAGATCTTTGCCAAGGCTTGCCCAGTATTTCCTTACAATCATTTCTGTAGCTCCTCAGGCACACTGATGAAACAACTGATCTAACACAGTTCCAACTTTACAGCTACTGCCTGTAATTACATCTTTACTTAGTCATTACATGACTTTCTCAGTTAACTGTAAAACCATGCATACTTATTCAGGTAATATTTGTTCACTTTTAATCAGGTTTGTCTAAGCCTTCATGTCAATTTAAGCTGTTGAAAGCTCAGTTTCTCAGCCCAATTATTTTATGCAGAAGGGCAGTTTTCTCCCTTTTGTTTGCCTAAAGCTAGAAGGATATCACTCTAGCACCCACCCTGAAAGCATGAGATGAATCTGAGGTCTTTTCTTCAGTCAAATTATTAACACATATGGGATTCAGTGTGGCATTCGTTCACTACACAATAGGAACCAAGTAACTAAACAAAAAGTCAGAACTAGACATACTGGCATCTCGGGGATCTACATGGCTAGAGTCAAGTTAATATGCATTAAGTATTATTGGCATAGATCAGCGTAGTATATATTTTTGCGGGTGTGATTACACATATCCCGATATGTGTATTTCGTTACAACTTGACTTGTAAATAAAACTGGTCAACATTTTTTCTAACTAGACAAATCTGAAAATGCACATTGGCAGAAAGGAACTGACTGACAGGAAAATATATTTTAAATAAATTTTCCTAATTAATATTGGCATTCTAAATTTACCATTACTGTACATGCCACTCTAACTTACTAGCAGTGTACAGTCTTCTAGCCTGGATTTCTGTACTGCTGCTCCTGAAAACTCTGCTGCCTTTTAGTATGAAGGCCAGTAGAAGCAGCTGGCTCAGTATTATCAATTTTAATTAAAATCTTCATTTTCTGACTTGTCACAAAGTTTGTCTAAGGGAAAACACAAAGATAGGCATGAAAAAATGATTTCACTGTTCTTACACGCCACTGTAAATATATATATATGGTATTGACTTTTTTGCTCTATAGGTGTCATTCTTTTCAGATGTTGACAGAATCTGGCTGACTTTTTATTTCAGTTTCTACAGATCATTTTATCTGGCTGCCACAAGATGCACAAAACCGATAAAAATTAAAGGTGGAACTTTAAACTGAAACCTTATTTTAGTGTTACATTCTATCCCCTCTTACATATGCGTGCGGATTCTGCACAAACTGGATCAACACCCAGGGCACATAAATCTTGTGCCACGCAATAGACATCAGCTCTGCACATGACAATACCCCTCAGTATTTCTGAGTTGGACTAACATGATAATATCAGCTTGAAGGCTGAGTAGGTAACTCATTGGGTCTCGGATAAACAAACAATCAGGTAGTTTAGCATTAATGGTTTCCATAATCTGACTAATGGCTGTATCGATACTTGTGGAGTATAAACTGCCCAGGATCATCACCAAGAATTACTCCAGTCCCTGATAACCCACTGGTGCTGGAGAATCTGATGTCCTGCAGTATCTTTCAGAGCAGCTATGGGGCATAGCACGGACTCTACGGCTTCCCCGACCCCAGCATTAGTGTTGCAATCATAAAGACAGGGGAAGAGACGATCTTGTGTTCTGATCAACACAAGAGACGAACGAGGGATGATGAACGGGAGATGTAGACCTTCGAAGGGAGGCTGGGTAGGACCACTGTTGGATCCTGGGGAACATACTGAAAACTAGAGGTTTTGCTATAAAATAGGACTAAGTTACCAGGCCTAAAAGTAAAAAAAAACTTTTTATAACCTTTCCTCCAAGTCCCACCCAAGGGAAGCTGAAAACACTTAAGCAAGCTGGATATGAAGCGAATGACACCAACAGCAAGGTAAAAATGAATAAACATACTGTATTTATTTCTTCAGAAAATTCTTCTAAAAGTTGCAAGAGGAGGATGTACAGGGTGGCCTAAGGGGGGTGAGGGGCAACTCTATCTCTTCTTAGCAACAGCAGGAGGTGGGGGAACTATGTCCCTCGCTGTACCCTTCACATCCTCTGTAAGGATAAGGATAGGGCTGGCACCTGGGCAGTGACATGGGTCTGCTGATTAAGCCACAAAGTTCTTCACCCATCAGTACTGTCCTCACCCAAATCTTCAGTGTGTTTTTGGTGTCTTTCCCTAAGCAGTGTGGTTACTGCATCCAGAACAAACCTGCTTGCTTCAGATGGAAGGAACAGTCAGGAGGAGGGAGGCAGTGCAGGGCTGCCAAGGGCTTGGGAAGCAGCAAATACACCTTCCCAAACACTGAGCTGTGCCTTGGACAGCGATGACAAACTCGGAGACCAGACAATTTGTTTGTTAGCTCATGTTATTTCAATTTGAAACCACTTACCACTGGCACATCATTTCAGTTAGAAGAGTATTTGTGCAGACTGACAAGGAATGTTGGATTCTTCGTGTCATTTTTTTATACTCACATTTTAACAATAGTTACTTGTGCCAAGTTATTATACACACTTTACACTGTACACAGTTAAACATTACTCAATTCAATCCTTCACATGTGTTTTAAAATACTACTTTCATACAATCCACACACGCATGAGAATATATTTGAAAGGCATCTATGATCTCTGTAATAGAATTTCTAGGCAAATACAGGAGCAAAAAGCCATTTTCTTCTGGGTAAAACAGTGAGCCATAGCAGGTATGTAATCTTCAGTCTATGCATATTTGTTCTTCTGCTCAATACTTTAATTTAGACATTTGTATATGACCGAGACTAGATCTACCTTTGAAAAAAAGATGATGGCTTCCAAAATATGCAGTCTGAACTGTTCTATCCAATGAATAAAAGACCGATTTCTTATTAAATGTGAATACAGTGCAGAGAGTTGTTTTCCTCCCACCCTGTGCCTTCTGCATTCTTTGAAGCTAAATTGCAATTCCAAAAATCATTCAGATACACTTACTTTTTTTGAGACTAAAAATTGACTGGACTTGAAGTACCTGCTCAGGCAGCTGCCCATTGGAAAAGAATTACAACATCGCAGTAAAACTGTAAGATCTAACCGAAGTTTGTAGAGCAAATCGCAAGAACAACCAGGCAGCGCAATGAGGGTTCATTTCAGAAAACAAAGCTAGCAAAAAAGAAAAAAAGGACTCTAAATATGTGGCAATATATCACTATCACAAATTTAGATCTGTTACCTCAAAATTTTGAGCTGCTGAAATCTGACCATGAATGAGGGCGATGAACAAAACTCTGAAAGCTCTTGTAAGTTATGAAATCTCATTCTGCATCTAAACTAGTTCATTGCCAAGTTCTACGACTTCAGCTGAACCAATCCAATCTGTGAGGAGACACACCACGTTCCCAGTTACAGTTTAATGCTACGCAACTAGAGGAATGCAAGAGCCAAGATCAAGACACAGGTTCTCCTGCTGATCTCACATACCTTGTCTAAATAGAGGTCACCACCTTTAAAAGAAAAAAACCTGAAACCTAACTCTTATTGATCTATCCAAAACATAATTCTTCTGGATTAGTTGTTAGTGTGAGGATATCAAACTAAGGGTGGAATTCGTATTGCAGTGATTCCTTACTTAGGGTGCAATGAGTTCAGTCTCCTGAACTTTCACATAACTTGAGGGTTGCAGTATGTCACACATTAGTATTTGCTTTGACTAATCTGTATGAAATTGGGCACTGGATCAAAAATTCCACAAGGAACTAAACTGGTATTGAAGGTGTACATGTACTCACCAGCTGCCCTTTCTTTTCATCTCTCACACACAGAGGGAACTAGCTACGGTTTTACTGACATGCAATCGGTGCACACAGAGGCACAGCTCCTCGAGGGTGGTGGTGGGGAATCTAGAGGCATTGGGACTGGCAAAAAAAAAGAAGAAAAAGGCACTAAAAAGGAAGGCAAAGTCAAAAGCAGAAAAAAGGGAAGAAGAGTTAGCAGGGAGAGCTGAAGGAGAGAAATTCGAGCAGCAGACATTTGCTCATAGACAAAAGAAAATAAAATGTTTGAGAAATATTTGAATAAGAATGAACCAAGGCAACACTAGAAACCATTGACAAAAATTCTTCTTTAAAGCTAGGTCCAAGTCTTAAAGAAGTGGATAATAATACTTGTACACGTTATGCGATAAAGGGTAACCTGATTAGTTATAGGCTGAGAAGAGGTGAAGGGGAGGGGAGACGGTGCTTCAAGAAACCCCACTCATGGAAGACAGAGAACTTGACATTTTTACACAGGTGAAGAAAAATATCCTTGACATCATTTTTAAGACTACTTCACTTTTAAAGGATAGTGTTTCTATTCTTATTTGAAATATCACAAATTTAATGTCAAATATTCAAGGGCTGTTTCTTCTCTTGAGAATGCTACCACAGCATGATTTATAGTGGACATTATTGTTATTGCTATGTTTGGGTACAAATCTCAGAAAAATCAGAACACAAAGTTAATGTTTTCTTTATAAAAAACTAAAGTAAGTGAAGGGAATTCCATCTGGTTAAATATCCAAAATGCCTTAAAAGATGCTCTTTCCCAGGACTTCCTGTTTGTTTTACTCATCAGTCTTGTTTACCTGGCTACTACCTTACAAAATATAGAAGCAGATGACATTAAAAAAAGATAAATCAGAGGATTTACTGGAGAATAGCTTAAACCTGAAGTACATGTAGGGAGTAAGAGTCATTTTGCCATTTTTCAAAAGTATGAAATATATTTCTTTTTCTTCACATCTCTTTTCTACAACAACGTCTTCCTAAATTAATAGGCTTTTCCTTCTAGGTGGTTCTGTTATTATACCATTCCTCTCCATTTTTGTTTCTCCCCATTCAAACTTTTGAAAGTTTGGTAGTTTTCAAGCGTATCATCTTGGCAGACCATTTTTTTCTGTATGGGATCAATCAATATTTCTCAACATTTTATTTCTAGTTTCTTCAGAAACTGCCATCTTGCACTGCTGCACAAAACTTCTTACTCTTCATTATGTTAGCTATCTATTACGAATCAAGACAGACAGATAGGCAGACACGGATATACACACAGATGGATCTGGAAGAGCTTCTCAAATGGAAAAGCTTGTAAAAAAACCCGACAGCATCTGTCAATACCTGCCGCCTTTGACTAATCAGTAAACTGTAAGAAATATGGCAGATGTGTCATTTTTACATAAAATACACCAAACTGAACACACACATTTGACCTACTAAGAAAAATGACAACAAAAATATTCAATAGCAATAAACTTTGCAATTCTTTCTTCACTGAGTAAGTAATGGGCGATTTTTGTCATTTTGTAAATGACATTGAATTTGGAAGCCTGTCATGTTGCCACTAGATTTTTCTGCTTTGATTAGAAAACAGCAGCTCATTAGCTCCTCTTCCTGTATATGTCCCCATCATCACCCTGAAGAATGCCAACACTTGAAATAGGACAATTACTTTTTTTTTTTTTCTAACTCAAGTGCATTTCGCCTTTGGACTTTACACAAAATTAATTATAATTTTCCCTTCTAATCTCTAGTACATCATTAAGACTTTGAGACTGGGAATCTATTTTCTCTAACAAATGGCTAAATGCCAAACACTAGTGGCATTTTAAAATGGAACTGACTAAACGCGAGAAAATGCATTCTCCTTCTCTGGCATTTCCCCTGTTTTTTCCTTGTGTTTCTGAAAATGTCCTCTACAATGACCTTACTTTCATTAACTTTTTTTTTGACTAAGACGGCAGTATTTTAGTAAGAGCATAGCTTTCACGAGTGGGTATATGGAAAGACCCAACAAGAGCACACACAGACACAGAAGACACTCATCCAACTCCTTTGGGTAGCCAATGATCACTTCATGAAGTCACATATGATATAGCACAATTGAGTGACATAACACTCCCAGGGAATCACAGAATCATGGAATGGTTTGGGCTGGAAGGGATCTTAGAGATCCCCCTGCCACGGGCAGGGACACCTCCCACTAGCCCAGGTTGCTCAAAGCCTCATCCAGCCTGGCCTTGAACCCCTCCAGGGATGGGGCATCCACAGCTTCCCTGGGCAACCTGGGCCAGTGCCTCACCCCCCTCACAGGAAAAAATTTCTTCCTAATGTCTAATCTAAATCTGCCCTGACTCACCTCCTGCAAGATCAGGCCACAGACAAAAAAAAGAGACTCAGGATTCCCGAATCCCAGTCTACCTTAACTTGCACATTTGTTTTCCACCTTTCACAAACAATCAACAGAAATGAGCTCTGAAACATTCCCTCAGGGTAGATAGATATTACAGAAGGCAGCAGAAAAGAATGACCAAGTTGAGTGCTCTTTTCAGGGCTCTGCCTGTAGATATTTCTCCTTTATGAAAAAAAGGCCACCACCTCAACACTTCTGCTCTGTGACAAGCTGCACTATAGCACGAAGCTGTGATCCCTGAGCTAGTCCTTAAATCTTTTTGCTATCTTTTTTGGTGCTGGGGACTTAAGTAAACAGGGATTGCTCAGAGAGGAATTTGGCTTACAAACCACAATCTTTTTTGGTTTTACAAGATTCTGTACACACTGAAGAAGAGTGCCACGATGGAAGGCTATAGCACTTTACATTTTTTTTCTTATACTCACACTAAGGAGCATATTGACACTGTTTTTGTATTTGCACCAAATGAAAAGGAATGTAGCAGCACATCGTAGCCAAGAACAGGGACCTAAAAGCTGACATGGCTAGTATATTTCGATGAAGATCTAATACCTATTGATTAGGCAAAATGATAACTGTGGATTGTGCATGATCCTCAAAAAGCAATGGCGTTTAGAACAGCCAACGAGTCTTTAAGCAAATAATTACTTATAGAAGTACTACTTAGAAGGAATAAGCTTTTTTCTATCACTGTATTTCCCCCCAAAAGAACATAAAATCTTACCAAATACTGATCAGTTATCAACTGCAAGGGATGAAGTCTTGAACACTTCTAAGCAATTCCTGTGCAGCATCAGTTGACTCCCTGTGCTCTTTACTCTGGTTAATAGAACTAAACCAGAGCACAATTCAAATAATCTGGAAAAATAATAACAGTTTAAGTGGAGTGTACTAGTAAGTAGTAAGTTTTTCTTCATGCTTTTTTCAGTAGTTTTAATACCCATAATTTTATTTTATCCAATAAATCAAAATTTATATCTTCAGAAGGAGATGTCAAGGATGTTAAATACGGGAAAGAAACAAACCATGAAGAAGGAATAAACAAGGTCTGAGAAAGCCACATACGTACTAACTTGTCAATGATGATTAAAATCTAATTACTCCTGATAGCTGTACTTTTCATTCTCAAGGGTATAAAGAGGATTTAGTTTGCATCCTAAACATGAGTTCAAGTATAGCTTCATATATTCTGTAGGAATGAAGAAATTATTGACTGTTCAGAGCACTGATAAAGAATGTGGACAGACGGCAAAAATAATACATGTAAGACAAAACAAGGAAATTAAACAGTAGCCCAAGCACCACCTTAAATTATGGACTGTGAAACCCTATTCAAGTTAGCATGAATATAAACCAAGGAGAGGTACATCACTGTACTTACCTACACACATTCGTAATTCTTATTTTGAAAAGTGAAGGCATATTCAAAGAGAGCATGAATACTCAGTACACCATACATGCAATTTTTTACCTTCAGAAATTTCCACTTGTTAACTTGTAAAGAAACAGATTTATAAAAGGCATTGTAGTATACCAGAAAGGTGTTCTGAACAAAGCATTCTCCTCTTAGATCACATTGATAAGTGCTCTAATTAACCTTAGTCTCAACAAGGTTAATTTAAATGATACCCAACAGCACTAAGATCTGCCCTATTAAAAGTACAGCCATAAACTAAAATATTGCTGTATTCATTAGAAAACAAAGTTTGCTGTCCTTCCTAGGTCTAGGGGACCTATGTGCTTCAGACAAAGCTCTTAAAACTGTTATTGATAATTTAGACGAAGTCTTTCAGGCCTTTAAGCCTCTCCAGAGTTTTAATCAGAAAACTGCCAGGGCTCCTAGAAACTGCTTCTCGGCATACTTCCAGGAATCCCATTTTCAGGCATTTATCTTGCAAACCAAGCTCTCCCAGGAAGCACAAAGGGGCTGTTCTCCCATCTCTGACACTTCAGATGCATAATCCAGCAGGAATTCTCAACAGACAGACACCGTCTACTCTGTTGTCAAAGGAGATGGATGCTCCCCAACCTAGCAGAGGAAACAATCGTTACCTCTCAAAAAGATTTCACCAGACAACTTCTTCCTCACTTAAAATTTTCACTCCTCAGCCATGCTGTCGTTCTTCTTGGTAATTTTCTGATGCCTTTAGGCCCTAATGCTTCCCGGCCTTAACTCTGCAGGCACAAGCTATTAGTATGGAAGTCTGTTGTGTACTTCCCTCAGTATACTAAGTAGGCTGTCTTACAGTTTTTCCTAAATATCTGTAAAGATACCAGACAGATTCCAAGTCCTTCAGTTAAACAATGAGACCACTGAAGTAAAACCGAGGGCCTGCATAATTTACACTATCACATTTTGCAATTCAAAATCACAATAAATGCATCAATACGAAGGAAAGGGCAATTATTTACAGGGATTGTTCTAGAATCAGTTTTTCCTATCACTTTATGCAATAAACATTTGCAACCATTTACATTCTTGATTTATCTACCAATTGTTTTGGTTGAAAAGCCACACCTATGACTTCTTTTTCAGATGGACACATCTTCCCATTGAGTCAAAGTCTTTGGCAGCAGAATGGAACTTGTTGAGAGCTATCATTGTTAATTTTCCTCATATTTTCACTCACATTCTAGACAACCTTTATTAAGGTTCAAATACCAATACTATTTTAAAAATGGAACTTACTGATTCAAAAGGCCAGAGTTTAAGTAGTATTGAGTCACATAACAATACTAGGTCACAGCTTCAGATAGGGATTTTGAAGCTATTCTCAAGCGCAATTTTACAGAGAGCCTAAAGGTTCACATGCCATCAGGAAATACCCTTCAGATCTCTCAAAAAGCTGTACGATAGTAACTGGGCTCAGGTCAGCAGGTTGAAGATGCTGTTTAACGCTGTCATTTATGGTATGTTCTCAGAGTGGACAATGTAAGTTTTAATTGTCTCTGACTACTCCTCTGGATGAAAGAAACCAGGAGACTATGGTATTCCAACCCAGATATATTTTTGTCCTTAGTTGGGCAACAAATATTTGCTTGAAATCAAATTTTCATCAAAATAGGATGCAAGATTAAGAAATAAAACAAAAAGTGTAAATAGCACATAGACTTGACAACATGACATTTTCCTTTACGATTCCAGTTGTGTAAATGCCTAGAAAAAATGTTCCTTGCTCCGGCCCACTGCATGCATCAAGTACTAAGTGTTCTGTTGCTTTGCTACACATAGTCACACCAGGCTTCTCCATTGATAACACTTAAATTCCTATTTTCCTTCAATAAGCAGTCCTAGATCCTAGGCTTCCTTACACTGCCTGCTCCAGACAGTCCGGCAGCCTCCTAGCAGGAAAATCTCAACACTGTGTAAAAATCATTCAAACTAGCATTTCATTGCATAAAGTCTATTCTACCCCCCACAAGCCAGTGCAGGCTGCCTTGATAGAAAGTAACCTCTCCCATTCTCTGTCTGGTTTTATTTTTTTGGTTTTCTGTTTCCCTTCAAACTAAATTAATTCTACTATTGTAAAATGTAGTATCATGGATCTTTACATAGAGTTTGACAGTATGCTGTACGGGACTACAGAAAATAGTTTCAAGCAGGAAAAGACAAAAGAAAACAGAGTAGGGAATAATATAATCATCAATATAGTATGACATTCCTTTAAAGGTTTCATCTACTGAAATAATCATCTGTGATCTTCTTAAAACAAGTTGGAACTGTATTTTATATTTGCCATTGACAAAGAGACAAAATTTGGCTTGCTTTCTACATTAACAACTTTTGCTGACATTGCTGTCTAGAGTATTATTAAAATCTGTACTTTTGATAGAAGCTTAATTTCACTCTTGTTATGTGTTCTACCAATATAATACACAAAAACATCTCTTCTTGCAAGTGCATGACTAATTAAGCAGAAATACGTGGGTTTCAATATTATTACGTAATTAGCTGTGCAAGTCTCTAGCAATGATCAATAAGCAATTTGAGTAATCATTCATCTGTGCATGAAATACAGTAAATACAGAGATGATTTCAAGCCCTTTGTCTATACATATACCACTGGGAGACTTGCAGTAATGTTGTCTTCAGACTTCCACTGCTTGTGGAAAACACGACTGACAATATAATAATGACTAGAAAGAAGCCAAGGTCAAACATCTATGGATCTTCCTCCCCCATTCCCCTTCCTGTTGTGTAATGAGTTACTATTTATTTTCACTCTTGAAATACAGAAGTAAAATCATCCACAAAACATGAGTCTGCTTTTCTTTTGTACAGGAGGCTTTGCCTCGGGAAAAAAAAAAGATAATGCAATGTTGGTATAAGTTCAATTGTTAACTCATTCTATAAATAAATTCATAAAATTAAGTTAAAGCTTTCAAAAATACAAACTAAAAGAAATGGAACATCTCCAGATACCAAAAATTAAAACTATGCACCTTCCTTTCTGTGTCCAACTGTGTGCCAACCTGTGAGTTCAAGTATCAGTTCAGTATCTTATCCATGTAATTTTTTAAAAAATATTATTAATTCTATAAAAAAGCCCAAGTTCATTTGATTAACCACATAACTTACAAACTGTTCTGTCATCTTTATCTGGTTCTTAGCAGTTCAGACATGCTTACTTTTTTCCCCCCTGATTATAATTGCAGGGGTTTGGCATCTTCATTATATCTTTGGGTTGTTACTCTTAAGTATTGCAAACAAAAAAAACCCCCACCTTTTCTTTTGAGAAATTAAAGAATTTAGCTAATAATAGCACTCCTGAAATCTTATCCTTCTGTGCTAAATAGTTGAGAAAAGTTTAAATGCTGTTAATTCAACAAAAGGAGAACATCGGAGTTCCTTAGAAATCTTTGTGTCTCTAGGATTATGAAGCTGATGTAATCACAGTTAGGGAAAACAATTTATTTAGACTAGATTTTGAGACCTGAAAGAAATATATCATCAATGATGTACTAGAAACATTTGAAACAAGATAAGCACATCATTATCTGATCACTGATGTCAACATCATTTGAGCAAACTCAAATTATATGCAGTAAATTATCTAGGTGAGCCTGTTCTTCAGATAATATCTTTGAAAGAATCAAGTTAATGAAGTCCTGGATGGTCTTAAAGTCAACAAACACAGCATCCCTTTCACAATGATATATTCTGAGACTTATTGATTAACTCTCTTACTGTGAACAATTGTGGCTCATTTTTCTACATGGCTAAATAAATTATGTATATAGATCACTGCATACGTGAGTGCTGCACACAACAGAAGTGCTTAAGCTATCAAGAAGGAAAAGTATCTGAACATTTTATAAGCATAATACAGAAGAGATTTATTAAGAGTAACAAATTAATGGCCTGACAGTGCGGAATTGTTCCCTTCAGTGCTGTGTATTTCAGTATGTGTTATGCAACCCAATTATTAAAGTGCTAAGTGATAGAAGTATCATTATTTCCCCTTGGGAGATTATTCTTCATACTTAACTGACAGGAATTGCTTTTATCCCTCACATTAAACCTATTTTTCCTCCTTTTCTTAACTACATTCATTTTTTAATATTTGAGTCTTGAAAAGAAACATTTGTGCTTTCACTCTCTTTCAATAATTGTAACCTCTTTCTGTATTTCTCCTTTATTTGCTGTTTGGTCCTATTGTGCAAACTTAATCCCAGACATCTTTGCAAGTGCCACGCCAGTGACTGCATTCTTGGCGGGATGTCACTGTGATCTGGATAATCCAGGTAGCAAAAGCTGTTCTAGCTCTAGTTTCTTCACAGCTACAAGAGTGTAAAAAAACCACAACTTAACAACCCACCTTTGGTTATTAGCAGCTCTTCATTGCTTTTTTAATTGTTCTTTCTCTAGGAGAATGAGCAGCAATGTTTGTTTTCAATCAAGTAAATAAATAAAATATTTTCCTATAAGGTTTTTATGATCTATAATTACTTCCATAACTCTGCAACAGAAGCACAACACTTCTTGCTTTGGATATACTGATCTGTGTTCTTTTTAATATCAGCTCATTGCTCCTGAAGTTTTCACTTACTTTCTGATTTCCATTTTATATTTTATTCCTTGAGTTTATATCTTTTTCTACTACACTTTGCTCTGTATGTTTTCCATGTATTATTACTAAACTTTTTGCCTTTCTTGTAGATGCCTTGTCCACGTAGGGATATTGTTGATGACAAAAAAAACCCATTCAGGCCCCCTCCCCAAACCAACCAATCTCTTTTTTGTGTAGGAAAATTCAATGTTCAGTAAATTGGATTTGAATTTATAGTGCGCTATTTCTCACTGACTCTTTGTTCTCCAAAACAGAGCAGAACAGGGCACAATGCAGAAATTCTGAAGTTAACAGAGATCTTGTTGAGTAAATCTGTTCCATAACGTCAGACCATTTAGGCTGAGCAGCCACGCCTCCATGAGTCGCATACATTTTTTTCAAAGTTACAAATATTAGCTCATGTCCAGTGAATCCAGACCAACGCTGTGTTTGTGAATGAGGCTTGCAGGGAGGACTATAGCACACCTGAAGCTTACAAAAGGTCAGACTGCCATTGCCAGTGCAGATCGGTTACAGGTCTTCACAAGGAAACTGGCAGTTGTGTGGACTTGTACAATAACCTTAACTGACCAGTAAAATAGTTTTGCTCCATAGTGCATCACATACTAACTTACTGGAACAGACAATCTTTTACCAGCTAATAATGTGTAAAAGTGATTTATAGCTACCACAGGAGTCAACTCTTTTTTATAATAATACATGCATAGGGAATATAACCCCTGCTTTTATGCAGAAAGTAGTCATTTAAAGTACCAACGCACCGCCTCTCTAAATCACATCCTGATGTGAAAGAAGGAATTTGATGGATACAGTTCCCCTGTAAACTCTACATTGTCTTCCACTCCTCTCCTAGGAACCAGTGGCACTGAAACACCCCTGGCGTCAACAGCCCAACAATCAGCCCACCTCCACGGAAAATGCAGGGCATGACTTTCCATCTATTTTGAAAGCAAAAGCAGAAAGCTACAAACCCACGGGACATTATTGTTGTTTTAGGCATTCCAGGGCACTTGTTATCTCTGGCTGAGGTTTGAATGAGGTTGTATTTCTATACTTTGCAGCAAGCATGGTGATTATTTTTCTTGCCACTTATTTGTCCAATAGCAAGGTTAATAGATACAGACTCCTTAAGCAGACAGAAGTGCACACTACACTGATTAAGACACCTTATTTTATCATGTCACATTGTACTATCATTGTCCTTGACTGCAGTAATGAAAACTGGACAATTCCTACCCACTTCCATTAACTCACATTCCACAGTGTTCAGGCTCAATGTTGCCCAACTATTCTGGTCCCTCAATACAGAGGATTTAATGTCGATTTTTCTCTCAGACTGCTTTTAAGTCTTGTCACTACAGGAGGCAGTCAAAAAATTTCAAGTAGCCAGAGAGTTTCCAGTAACTTTTATGAAAAAAGACTCAAGATCTCACTAAAATCTTGCTACAAAAATAATTCTAATTAACTGTAACATTTTGTATCTAGTAACTTCATCTTACCAACTGTCTGACAAAGCACCAAACATCCTAATGATGGACACATTTCCTATCACGCACAAAACTTCCTTCAACTCTACATCCCCTTTCACCTAGTGGTCTTTGCAATACCACTCTGGATCTCTTCCTAATGTGCAAAAAATCCCAAACAACCAACATTAATATGTGTGGAACTTCACAAGTCTCATTCTTAAGCAGCAGAATAAACCATATGCAGGTAACATGAACACTTTAAACTTGAAAAAGAGTGTTAATGCCACTGCTAATGTTACCACTACTGACACACTGTCCCACATTTGGACCTGCCTTGTGGAAAGAACATTAATAAAGTGTTTTATGTTCTTCAAAGACTTGTGAGAAGAACTCATAGTCCTGAAAACAGTACAAAAATATTTGTAAAATTAATTACTTATAGAAATTTGAATTTCCACTGCTGAAAGCACTAAAAAAGTTAGCTTTAGTTTCTACAGATTTTTCTCTAATCAGTCAGAAGTAAAAGGGATCATGGGGAAATAAATAAAATAATATTTTTATTGTGGTGAACATCAAAATATTAATTTCTTCTTTAAAAAGATAAATGTAAACAGAATGGCCACAGAATTGACATAACACTGTGCTTATATCATGAAAGACTTAAAATAATGTAGCATGCATTTTTGGTTAAAGCAGGCCTCTTTCTACAGAGGTTTTCTTGCTCTTTTACCCCTCAAAAGATAAGACCTTTATTCTCAAACATATCCGACATCATTCACAGATTCACAGAACAGCTGAGGTTGGAAGGAACCTCTGCAGGGCGTCTTGTCCAACCCCTCTGCTCAAGCAGGACCACCTAGAGCTGGTTGCCCAGGACTGTGTCCAAAGGACTTTTGAATATCTCCACGGAAGGAGACTCCACAGCCTCTCTGAGCAACCTGTGCCAGTGCTCAGTCACCCTTACAGCGAAAAAGTGTTTCCTGATGCTCAGATAGGGCACCCTCTGTTTTGCTTTGTACCCATTACATCTTCCCCTGTCACTGGGTACCGCTGGAAAGAGCCTGCCTCTCTCCTCTCCGTAACCTCCCTTCAGGTATTTGTACACATTGATGAGATCCCCCTGAGCTTTCTCTTTTTTACAGGCTAAACAGTCACTTGTTCATTTTGTAATTGCTCATCTACATCTCTTCATAGCTTACCCACTATGCTATAAGTGGATGATTACAAGACACGCTTTAAAAGTAAACAGGCTGTGAATGGTACTACTGTCAATAAAAACTTTTTGATGACAGCTATCAAGGTGATCTACAAAAGAGGTCAGTATTTTCCACCTTAGTAGCGAGAAAAGAGAAAAAATGACGAATCTGTCGCACATGCAACACTCTGGCAATGCTCAAGCCAGAATCCAATACTATGGAGTCCCCAAGACTTTACAAACACAGTCACAGATACAGTTCTAGCCAAAAATTGCTTTACAGGTGTCGTGGGTTAAGCAGAGCAGAGTTAATTTTTTTTCCTTTTCATCTCTTCATATCGCACCAACCGAGACTCTGTAATTCCTATTCATACACTGATCCGCCAGCTGGAGAGCCAGGGAGTGATCAGTAAGACCCACTCACCATTTAATAGCCCCATATGGCCCGTGCGAAAGTCTAATGGGGAATGGAGACTAACAGTAGACTACCGCGGCCTGAATGAAGTCACGCCGCC
>WKFP01014361.1:101703-112574 GCA_011057875.1 Pterocles orientalis
TTCTCGGGGGGGAGGGCAGTATCATTGTCAACAGGCCGAGCCTTTTTCGGGGGGGGGCAGCATAATTGTGTATCACCTATTCTCTCCCTCCTTTGGGGCCATTGACTGGGAGTGGGCTGGGCCTTTGGCCATCAGGTGGGGAGGGGTAATATCACTGTGTATCACATTGCATCTTTGTATATAGTATTATTTCTAATATTATTGTAGTTTAGTAATTAAATTGTCCTTATCTCAACCCACGAGTCCTGTTTGCCATTTACCTCTTTAATTCTCTCCCCTATCATTGGGTGGGGGCAGGGACTGTGTGAATGGGTGTTTGTGGCTTGGCCCCCAGCCAAGGGCCAACCCATCACAACAGGTGACTCAAGTTTTATTTACTTTTTACTGGAGCACAAAAAGCAATTACTTTGAGGTTATGGGTTTTTTTGATTTGTCTCCTGCTTCTAAATGCCAGTACTGCAACTCAATCTGAAATCATGAAGTCAAGCACATTATTGCTAATTAGAAGCATACTGGCATATTAATAGAATAAAATAACTACTGGTAGGTTAATATCATAATTTTACTGAAGAAGTGCAGTGGGAACCAAAACAAAATTAAGATTGCATTCTGCCCAGAAATATGTAAAAAGTGACCTGAATCCACTTGTTTTCTAGGAACACGACCACCACCTACATTCTGTGTCGCACTAAATGGTGCTCAAGAGTACACAAGCACGTACAGCAGCACTGGCAGCGCAAATCACAGTCAGTACCTGCAGCTCCCAGACTCAAACTGGGAAGGTGGTGCTGCGCAAAAGCACTTCCGGACAGAGCCTCATCTATATATCAGGCACAATGTGCATGATATAGGATAGACCACTGGCCAGTTTGGGTCTCAGTCCTAAACCTAAGGTCGAATCCTAGGCTAGTAACCGGGGCTGTGCTCCCTCCCAGCTTCTCCTGCCCCTGCAGACACTGGCACAGCAGAGAAGCAGGAAAGTCCTTGACTGTCCGAGCAGGAACTATAAACATCAGTGTGTGATCAGCTTCTCCTCACACAGCCTCACACTACTATAAAATCTGTCCCAGCTGAAACCAGGACAAGTACTCATCACACTAAAAAAGAAAGTTTGTAAAGAAGATACGAACTGTACAACAGCTAAGATTTCAAGCTACCCAGCCATAATCAGCTATTCATTTTTTTCCTTTTAAATTACAGTTGATTGTTAGTGGTTTATTTACCTTAAGCAGCTTAAGTCAGAACAATACAAAGTTCATCAATTTTGACCTGACAAGACCTCACTTCTCTTTGGCAATTACAAATTCCCAAAACTTTATTTTAGGGCTGCAATGCTGATGCCAAGTTTAGAAGCAAAATAGAACAATCACTGTATTTGTTCTATGTTTCCA
Organism: Pterocles orientalis; assembly: GCA_011057875.1. Classification (NCBI taxonomy): domain Eukaryota; kingdom Metazoa; phylum Chordata; class Aves; order Pterocliformes; family Pteroclidae; genus Pterocles; species Pterocles orientalis. The sequence continues at coordinate 103,095 of WKFP01014361.1, forward strand.
GCCATAGCCAAGCATCAATAAGAGACTTGCACTTTCTTCATCAATAATCAGAAAATCAGTAAAACACCCACAAATGTAACAGAATAAAAAACTTGACCTGTTCTTACTGTCAAGTATGTTGATAACTGTGGTCCAAACTTTGAGTTTCAACATAACCAGTCAGTAGGTAAGACGTCACTCTAATACCATTACGAAGCTTTTTTTTTTTTTTTTAAGAATCGCTTAGAATTCAAAATACAAAATACTACAGTGTTGTTTTTTTTCTTTTAAACAGAAGTAGAGCACAAATAATCCCCATCAAAACTGTTACGATGGTGGGATTTATTAAGCACCCTATGTCAAGAAAGCAGGAACCTTAAACGTTTATAAGCCTGTGCTCACTGGAACTTCTCCAAGAAGAATGGGTGTCAGCAGTGTAGAAACAGACAAATTAGGAAGGTTCTGTTCTGCCCTTGATGTGCACACAGACTTTAACATCAATTAGTGTCATTAATCAAGACGAGAATCTGCTCCCAAGCCTATGACAATTTGATGTTGGTGTCTCATCAGGTACCCCACTGAGAAAAGACACACCCAAACGCTGACAATGACGTATCACCTTCGTATAGCTCAGGCATATGCTTAAACTGAGAGGTAGCTGACAGCTATGACAGGACATCAATTACTGTCATACAGCCACGCACTAAAACACACGTGGGTTCACCCCAGCTTCCCTGTCACATCACCACATGAACTCATTAAATGTTCTGTATTTACAGCCCTTGCTTTTCTCTAGAAACCGCAATTAATCTAATCCTAGTTGACACGAAGGCTTGGGTCAGGCAAGGATGGAGCCTGCAAGGGCCAGCACTGTTAGAGCTGACACCACCATAACCAGCCGGGAAAGCACTCGGAAAGCTGCTCCTGCAACTCACACCTGCTGGAATTTCAATGCAGATTTAAAGACATACTTTGACTTTCTAACTTCTTATATAAATAAATATAAGGAACAGATGACCTAAAATTTTTTTTCACTGACTTGCATGAGGATGAGTTTTAATTCTGCCTTAACTCTTCTGCTGTGGCTGGGGGGACACTGGGAACCCAGCCCACGCAAAACACAGCACCTCAAACTGTCCTGGGCAATAACGTGCAAACTGAACCCAAACCTCTCATGTTCACTCCCCTGACTGATACTGACAGATAAAAAATGTACAAACTCCACACCCAGAAACCATTTCTCATGCACGAAGATGGGTGCTTTAAGACTTTTATCCTGATTACTTGATTATTACATGCCTTTCTGGAATATATTTTTACCATTACTCACAGATCAGAACTAAAATGAGAAAGGATATTACACCACATCTCTATTCCTTGTGTTCACTGATGTGATTTCTCAGACATTAAATCAGAGTGAACATGGAAACTGGAAATGGCATAAATGCAAAAAAATCAGAATACAGAAAATACAATTGAAACATTTCTTATGTGAAATAACTACTATACATTGAAAATTTTTACCACAGAAAATGACAGAATAAAAGATATTTATAAATATTTCCTATATTGGAATAGGACAATCTTGTTGGTTTCCCAAAGATTTTTATTATTCTTGAGCTTCCCATTTCAGCATTAGCATTATTTTTCAAAATCAAACATATGTATTGGAGCATTAATCTTTAAAGCAATCATTATAGAACCTTCAATGTTCACGGTTTAGCTTTAAAAAAAAAAAAAGCCTCACCCTAAAAACCTGCTGAAAGCCATATGGAAAAAAAAGAAGGTTTTGTGATTTTTTATTTTCCCCCGATGTAGTCTAAGCTTAGGTTCTTTTTATGTTTTTTTTTTCCTCTAACTTATACAATGGGACAACTAAATTTAACGAATTTTTGGAAAGCTTGTAGATTCGTTCTTCAAAACTTTTATCAAGACTGTCTTTAACAATATAGATTTAAACAATCTATGTGAAACTGTAAGAAAACATCTTCAACATTAAATACAAATGCAACTTTGCACAGTATTTGTATTCTTGAATAAGGTTTTCTTCCTTTTCCCATATACTGAGTAAAACATTGGGGTTAAAAGGAAACATTAATGAACTTTTGAAATAAATATATCTATCTGATTTCCAATCTTGCTGTCAAAAAGCAATCAAAGACACTTATAAATCAGCACTATAAGGAGTATTTATGGGTCTGGCTTTAAAAAGTTCTATCTGGTACCTATTTGCACTTTTGAACTGGAAATTCTTTAGACATACACACAGTATATATGAACAAGCCATGCAGAGAAGTTGCTGGATACCACTGATTTTGGGAATTGTTGCCTGTGTTGTGTGGGAAGTCCCCTTGGCGTTCTAATTGTGTGCCGAATTATCTGAGAACGTGCATTTGCTATGGACTAAATCACAATTATTGCAAAGTGAAGGCAATTACTGCATAGCAGCTGAGGCTTGGTAACATATGGCCCTGAAGCAACTTCTCTGTGTAACTGAGCCCTAAGTGATATTGAAAATCCTTGTGGTTTCAGCATCTTAAGGGCTTTGAAACTAGGATTAAGTTGTCCTGTAAAAAGTAGATGCTTTTGAAATTTGTAACTTTCACTAATATTGATGTTTGCTATGTCTTTTTGGTTTGTTTTTCTCCCTTTTTTCTTTCTTCAGCTTGGTTTTGATCTCACCTACTTGTAGAAGCATAATTTTTAAAAATGTTCTTTGCCACCTCTATATAAATTTTATTGTTGTTTGAATCTTACGTGGTTTTGTCACAATTTTGAGGTCGGGGATTTTCTGGTAAAACTAAAGAGGAAAAATACTGGATAAAAATTATACAAAACCTATATTAAACTTTCATCATGATTTGAGAGTGTACGGTGACTAGTAATCTAGTCAGCATGTTAAGAATCTGGAAAAAAAAATACATGCTTTTGTTTGGTATCTGTTAAGAATTTTTTCATTTGTCAGCCCTGAAAACTGAGCATGAGATCTGCATCTCACAACGGATTCTTTCTTTTTCATGCTTTATCAGTCCTGGTAATAAAAGAAGACTTGTATTTTACTTCCATTTACTTCGTGGTAGGTTCACTACTTTTCCCTGTGTTTCTTTTTTTTTTTTTATTGTCACCCAAATACACTCATACTACTCACTGAATGGCTCTGGGGTTCACAAATATGCAAGCATAATATTCACAGAACAATTCTGAATTACTGACAGGAGTATTCTAAAAAAGAGAAGTCCATAGGAAAAAGAAGGGGATCGTTTCTCCATTTAAAATGCCTACTTATTCTCAAGGCTTAACTTTTTGTTAGTGGGTGGTTTTTTAACTTTTACATTCCTAAAGAAGACTGAAGTAAGTTTACTAGCTTGAGAAGATGCTTTTATAGATGGGTTTGAGCAGAGTATTGTTTATTTTCTTTTTCATTTTCCTAGCCTTTAATTCACTGCACACATTGAAATAGGTTGGTAAAATTGAACAGAACAAGAAAAGCCTACAAACTGCCCCTGTTTTATGTGGAAGCTCATACAACCATTGCAGCCTCTTCCCAAGAAGGCTCTCTCTCAAGCACAAGGTCTTCATCCTTTCGATAGAAAGTTATAGGGTACCCAACATATAGAACTTCTGATTACTTCCTATCTCACAAAAATTCGGTGATAACTGAAATTGCCACCTGAGAAAGCCACACTGTAATGACACTTGCAGCTCTGATTTCATAAGGTCTTCATGTCTTATTTAAACACATTTTTAGGGAACAAAGATAAGGAAGGCATGCAAAATTCACCATCACCACAGGGATTCTTAAAAGCGTGAAATCTTAAAAAAGACAAAATGAAAACTTATGCACCAAATATTCACACACGAAATTCAAGAGGTATCCTGGATCTCTTCAAAATGCCTATATTGTGATATATTATCATCACTTCTGACCACAAACTCTGCCTGCTCTCCCGTTACGACCCTGCAGATCTCCCACCTCTCCCACATGGTTCCTCTGAGAATCCCAGTTGGCTTTGGCCGACTCGTAACAGCGAAAATCATGTTTGCTTGCTTTATCTCACCAAACAGAGGTAAGGTGCTGAGACTTTGTGAAGCAGGCTATGCAAAGAACTGCTTGAATTCAGTTATAAAAGGTCAGCAATGATTCTGAAAGCCAAACATGGAGGAACAAACAGCTGACTACTTTCTGAGCGGCATTTGTGTCACACAGATATTGCATAGAAAAAAAGGCACACCGAGAACAAGCTTATTCTATTTACAAAACAGAATGAAAGCAATGAATAGCTTAAAAAAAAGCAAAGGGCTTCAAACAAGACCCTGATGGATGGATCTTGAAGGGGAAAGGGAGATGACCATCTTTTATAGTGTTAATGCTATGCTGCCTACACGCTAATTCCACTAATTAGTGACCAATTCCTCTTAGCTTCTGCACTTGCTTTCTGGAAACACAGTGAAACACATAGAAAATGTGTAAACACATAAAAAACCTTATCAGGACGCGTCTATTTGGCAAGATGATTAAATCATCCTACTTCACGACAGTTTTTCATAGCTTTGTATCAAAGCTTCTGTATCAACATCTGCTTCATTACATAAGATAATAATATCCTTAAAAATTCTATATATCAGCAAAAAGTTTCACCGTATGCCTGTATTCAGCAGTGTCAATGGCTGACAAACAACAGTCTACTAACCGCAAAACTCTCAGACATAGTTTGCAGACATATTTTTATACTTTCAGCTAGCTACTGAAAAAGATGGAGTCTACACTGAAAGATGTCTCTTTCAAATCTTGCTCTTGTACTGGTAGATGGCCAAGATGAGAGTTAGTAAAACAGCAAGAAGCTATTTGTAGAAGAGGTGGGGGATTTTAAAAAAAAAAAACCACAACAAAACAAACAAATTCTAAGTGTCAATTATTAAACAGGAAACCTTTGTAAGAGTACACATGCAAAATGATTAGAGCATATACCACTAATTAGTCTAATGGCACCCACTGTTAAATATTTATAACCATTAAGAAGGCTAAACCATCAACAGCAATATGATTGAGATTTATGGTATTCAGAGTCTAGAGACGAAGAAAATTTTCCTTCAAAATCAGGTTCTCTAGGGATGTGGATAGAAACACAGGCTAAAGTAGAAAAAATGAGTGAAAATTGAACTAGGAAGGCTCAAAGAAGAATTTGACTGTTTTCTGGTATTAGCTATAAGAAGATGAAGTCAGCAAGTAATTTTTAAGAGCAGTTCTAAGTTTAGGCACCTTGTAAGGAAGAAAAAAATCAAGTAAAAAGGTCAAGAGTGAATGTACTTTATCATCACATATATGTCAGTCTGAGAGATCACCTTTTATTGAAAAATGCTTAAATAAATACGTACCCTTAGCTGTGTATTTAGATTCCATGTGATTTCAAAGGTGATGATGTTAAAAAGGGCATACGTCAACCTAAAAGTCCTGAAAATGAAAAAATAATATATAATATGATGCCACCACTGCAATTTCATTTAATATCAAATACATTCAACTGTTACAAGATTGATAGAACAGATTCCACTGGTATAAATACATTTTGGATACTAAATTCCATCTTCATTCACTGAACAGAAAATCACATGTTCCCTGATCAACAGTTCGCAAAGTTAGCCCTCCTAGAAACACACAGGTCTTTGCTGATGCATTTGGATAGGTTAATGCTAGTAAAAAAAATATACACACTACACCACCTGTATATGTAAACAAATCCCAGTGGCACGCCCAGTGGTCGTGTATGGATCACATAGAGCCCCCTGTGTTTCAGGTTGTGCCCGTTGCCTCTTGTCCTCTCACTGGGCACCACTAAAAAGAGCCAGGCTCCATTTTTACACTCTCACCAGATGCACCAAAATTAGCAGATGTTATTTAACTAGCCTCAGTGGATTGGGATTGATACCAAAAGAGGAAATATCCTATATCTTTCTGTATGACATGACATGTACTAATGTCTACTGCCTTCAACAAACAAGATCATAACAAGTTTTAATATTTAAGACCATCACTGGACAAAGTCACAGACAAAAAAGTCTGAGTTCTTAATGGTAATTCTTACTTTAGTGTTAAAAAAATTAAAATGTAATTTATATTCATCACATTAGTGGATTCTGTGTGTCTAATCCCCCATTTGTACGAGAACATTCTATGCAAGTACTTGGAATGACTATTTTTCAGTATGTGTATCATTTAGCATTTTGATCTACTTAACAAACACTGACAAATTTTAAAATTCAGACACATAACTCCTTTGGAAGAGCTATGCTCTTACAAAGCAAACATCTTTTGCTTTCTTTATTTTTCCTGCTTAGTTTCCCTTCTAAAATTCTCCATGGCATGTGGCATTGCAAATAAGCTCACTAATATGTTTCGCCTTCTCAAGTATTACATTTGTTCAACAGATTTAAAAACATGTAACTCCACATGCTCATTATCTTCTTCAGTTTGGTAAGGAGGCTGTCAACCTTGTCAATTATATTACTTCACAGAATTCCCTTTTCTTTTTCCCTCCCACATTTTCTAACCTTTCTGATCATGATCTACAGAAATTTTTTCTATACCCTCACTTTGTCTTTGAATAGCCTTTTTTGAAAGAAGTTCCCCTTTACTTTTTCATCAGACTTTGTAGTGCACAGGTAGTAGTACACCTTTATTATTTCAGTGTTGCTTTCCATCTCTTATAGACTAAATTTTCACAATGTATTACATTCTGCAGAGTTATTGTCCTCTTCGCCTCCTCAGGTCATCCTTTTGTTCTGTCTTTTTCACCTCTAAGCCCCTTCTCCCTACTGTGACCTTTCACGGTCCTTTCAAATCTCTGCAGTCTGTGCCCATCCTTCAAGTCACGCTGCTACCCTTCAAAATAATTTTGCTGACAGTAGCCTGGACCTCTGTTTGAAGATTCTATTCTAAACTACTTTTCAGACATATTCTAATTGGAGACAACCCAGAAAAAAAAATCATCTACCTTTTAATCTCAGAACCTATCAAGCCAGGGAAGCAATGCCATGCTGTTCAGGCCCCTGATTGCTACCAAAGAAGTGCTGCCTTCTCTGAAGAGTTTCAATAGTCAGAACGTAAAAGTGGTGGAAAGAAGACTGAAGAGAGGATATCAAGTAACTTACTTAAAACATACCTATTTAATCAATGTTCCACTTCGTATTGTCACAAAATCCGAGGTGAAGGTTTTCAATTAATTCTGAAAAATCTGTATGTAACCTTACTGACGAAGAGATGTAATAAATCACGGGCTTACAATCTCAGCTCTACTAGCTGCTACATGCAGAATAAGCAAGTTTCATCTTTTAGCTTTGATTCTATCAGACAATTTTAGATGTAATCAAGCAGTAAGTTTAACTGTATTTTATGGGATGCCGTGCCACTTTTCTGGGACACAAACGTCATGCTGAACCTGTGCTCATCAAATGCTCGCAGAAAATCAAACTTTCTAAAAGGCTGTCAGCCATATTCTGTCACTTCTTCTAATCACCCTTTCATGCTTAGCATAATTTGAGCTGCAAAAATTTACAGGTCAAATACTAAACAAGGAATATGCTTTGTCTGGCAGATCCAATTTCCTCCTGGTGTTCTCCCACTTGCTGCAAAAATCATACTTTCAATGTACAAATCTTGTACATGCCTCGATACCTCAGGTTTTACTTTGACCAAATTTGCTCCATCCTCATCTTTTACGGTGCAAGACTGATCTAGCATCAAATGAATACAGTATAAGATTCCAAGAAACAGAAAAATCAATATCAAATAGACTGGAAGGTTTTGGAGAATACAAAACATTGGTCTAACATAAATCTAAACAGAAATCACGTTTAATAACAACTGTTTCATTTCTCTAGCCATTGATTTTACAGTAAAAGATGCCCACTCACAAATGTATATTTGCCTAGTATACCAGCAGTACATATGGCAAAGTTGTCCACATAAGTAAGAAAACTCAACTTTATTTTTTTTAGACTTGCCCTCTTACTAGTTCTTACCATGTTCTTTTCAACTCCTTCTCAGGAAAGTTTATGATCTGTTTCTTTGTAATTAAGAACGATGTATATACCCCTGTGACTCTTACACATTTCCAGCCACTCTTAGTCAATCTTCCTAGGAAGCTACAGTCTGGTGGCATAGAGGCTGACAATAGTTGGAACTAGACTTTTGAAATTAATGAAAGCTATGCCGCTTTACGGTAGAATCATTATTCGGGGCTAGGGACTTGTTTGATACAAGAAATATCTTAAAAGCAATACTAAACAAGCACTCATGTCCTTAAGCATTCATTTTTAGGGTATCACTAAAAGGAGAGATAAAATACTAATGAACAGCTGTCATGTTCTAAGTTATAGCTAATTTCAAATATTTGTTTTAACTAACAACTGACAAAATAGTGTAATCTCAGCATTAAACTGCTAGATCCAATTATAAGATAGGAAGAGGCTGCATAATAACGGTGCTAACTTCTAAAAAGCTCTGCCATGCCCTTTGTTAACAAAGATGAAATTCCAGTTCACAAGGAACATGATTTCAATACCCATGCAGTGATAATCCAGGTGAAAAGAAACCTATTCAACTCCATCTATTGAAGCTGCAAAGTGCGTTGAAGAGTTCTAACACAGTTTATTCCTTTTTAGTGAAGGAAGAACTAGAAAAATGGAACCCTGCATTAATAATTTTTTTCAGGCACTACATGGAAATTTTTTTGTTTTCTTTCAAGATTTTTATATCCTGTATCATATATTTCAGCGCAATTAACATCTTTTCTAAATTAAAGGGAATCGCTTCCCCTTTTTGAAAGTTTTAAGCTGTACAACTTAGACCTGAGCTAATAAATAAATAAATAAATAAATCAAAATTGATATCAGTTAAGCTACACATCTATTTAAATCAAACTTCATTAAAGGAAACTTAATATGGTACATTCAGGAACATCCATATCTCAAAAATAGCTTGATTGCTGTTTCACATTGGAAATGTTTTGTGAACTTCAAAATAATATTTGCTTTTCTAACCTGCTTAAGTTATACACAAGAAAGAGAAGTACTCTAGTGTAGTCTACGGTCAACAGGAGTGTCCGTCCGCCTCCCAAATCCCCAGACCCCGATCCACTTACGGAGGTGCAGGAACGAGTAAAATCCTTCTGGGGCGGGCTGGCCGAGGAGGCTAGGGGAGCCGCGGAGAGATCGGAGTCCGAAGGCGCCTGGGCTGAACCGCCGCCTCATGCGCCCCAAGATGGCACCGAGTGGAAAGGAGAAGGGGGGGCGAAAACATTCCCGGCGGGAAGAAGGAGGAAATGCCACAACTAAAAAGCGCGCGCGAGCGGGAAGGGGAGGAGAATGAGAGCGAGAGGGCGGATCGTGAGTGGCGCGGTGGGGGCGATCCGAAGGGGAGGAGTGCGAGCTCGAGCGAGGGGCGGAGAGCCAATCAGAGCGCCCACCTGGAAACATGCCCTTATAGGGCAAACACCTCCCCGA
>WKFP01014361.1:129393-155154 GCA_011057875.1 Pterocles orientalis
ATGTCTAGTTCAGTGAACCAACTTTTTCATTATTTTAAAATGTGACTGACAAAAATTTACTCTATGCAAGCATGTAACACTTCCCTTGAAAGAATTCTGAAAACAATGGGAAATTATAGATGCTAAAGTTTCTTGCTAGATTCACCTCAAATCTTTTATACATACCAGTTACACCATTAGTTACTAATGTCCTTATGAAAACTGTTACCCATTAACCATTTATTACAATTTTAAAGGCATGAATAAATTTAAATTTAATTGAAGATTAACATCTTTAATTCCCATCAATAATTTAATATCCTTTCAACTAATAACGTAAAATAAGCTATTTCTCTAGAATATTATTACTTTTGCTTCCTTTTGTCTTATAGTCTCATTTCTAGCACTTTCAATATTCCTCAATAATCATTAGTAGATTTGTCAATTTGCTTGGTTTCTGATCCAAACTTTTCTCTGATGCTCTAATGCATGTTGTCTGATTGCCTACAAAAAGTCACTTAAATTTAGTAGGATTCCTTGAAGGCAGTAAGACTTCTTCATTCATGTACAACACAGTATTAACTCAGCATCTTAGAACACAATTGGTATATATTCCTGTTTATGACTGGAAAGGTAAGTTGTGTGTTTACGCCGAAATATAAAATTTGTTTCAAACACATCAATATGTTTTTTCTCTTCAGATGATACATCCGTATACTTGCAGTAAACATTTAATTCTGCTAGTAAAACCCTGACACCTCTTTCAATTACTTTATAAATTTTTATCTGTCAAATTTTTCATACTCTCTTTTACTTATTCTGAATTATTTATATTAAATTACATCAAGAAGAGAGTTTGAATGAATGACAATAAGGTTCTCATGGAATAATCAGACATCTGTCGTTGTTTTTCACTCAAAGGTATTATTTTAACCTCAGCTTTTAAAAAAAATCTTAGTCCCTCTTTCTACAATGAAGAAACAACACAGTAGTAATATTCCAGCAAAGATTTTTTTTTTTTTACCCACACAGACATACACTGAGATGTGTATATGTTATTCTGAGATTACAGTTCAATGAATTCAGAACGCAAGTAAAAGGATTTTCCTTCTTCCTCTGTGGACTGTGATTGAAAATGTGTATTGGAAAAAGGCTGGCCATAGCTGCTAAAGCAGAAAACAGTCAATTTAAGAATTTAAGCATCATTATTTCATTATTTTGCAACTCTTTTTTTTTTTTTTGCTGCTTGTTATTGCATTCCTTCAAGCTTGAGTTTATTTTTAGTGACTTCTCTTGCCCATCACCTGCAACTGATTAAATCATCATCCAATCTCAGGAAAGTATAAAAACAACCTGAGGTAAACTAGACTTGCCTGTTTTTAGCTTATTTTCCCAAGGAAAATGTAGATATCCTCCAGGTCACTTTTCTCAGTACAAAAAGTATACATGCTGCAGGCACTTGTATGCATAATTGATAAGGTGGGAGAGAAAGAGGAATGGATTCTTAAGAGAATTCATGTAATCTAATCACATTTTCTCGGCAAGTTTCAAAAAAACATATATAAACTATCTCCAGTCCTTGTGCCCTTCCCCTTTCACTTCTCACTGACACACACTGGAAATATAAGGTTTTTCAGCCTCTTCTTAGATGTGAAAAATATTTGTATTGTATCTAAAAATATATATGTCAATTCTAACCCTATCCCTAACCCCAACCTACCATAAAAATTCACCCAGTCTGCACAGCAGAATCTACTTTTAATATAATGTAGATTTTCCCCATTAAAGGACATTTTCTTTCCCACAAAGGTGCATGAGCTCAGCCCTAGACTGAATCCAAGTCCTCTTTGTCCCTTCCTATGTTTTGATGGGAATTGTCTCTGCAGAATTGACTAGCCATGAAATCCATAGCAAAGCAAGCACAGATCACATTTCCAGAAAGGCAAACAAATATAATTTTTTCCTCTTAAACACATTTCTTAGCTGAAAACAGGTATCAGAATTGATAAACTTTTTCCTTTCTTTTCTTTTTAAACCAAAGTCCACATTAGTTAAACTGTGAGCTACAAACACTTGCCATCTAAGTATTTGGAGAAAAAAGCCTCTTGGATTTTTTCATGGGTGTTATTATAGACCAGATAATGATATCTCACAGCAGAAACCTTCCAAATGATGGTACTACAATTCCTCCACACCACAGCTTTCTTCTGCCATTGTAAAAGTCAGTGGATAGGGTTGATGTTTTGCTCATTCTCCAAATGCACTGGAACTCCCAGCACAAAAAATAAATCCAACCTCAAAACGCAGTATATATCATACAATGGTACCTACTAAGCAACTACTTGCTTGCTCCCTCACTCTCTCCACAAAGTTCATGTCATTTCTTGCCAGTAAGAAGCTTAGATTTGTTTGAAAGTTAAAACTCAGGGTAGTTTTGCATGTAACTATTTTCAAAACTTAGTTATGAAAGAAATATTAAAGGGAAAAAAAACAAACAAAACAGAAAACCTTAGAACTTGGCTGATACCAAAACATATTTCAAGAGACTTGTTAGAAGAATCTCTTTGGTTTCCAGCACTATGGGGATATAAAATTAACTGCCGTAGTACGAGGCACTGGAAAAAACTGTGTTCACAGACTGCATAATTTAAAAGATTGTGCAATTAAAGATCTGTATAATTCTTCATAACATTCTAACTGCAGTTTCCATAAAACCCATAAACTAGATGGTAGCATATAATTATTAGGCCACCATTTACGGCTTTACTTCCTACAGCACTGTTATTTTCACACTGTTATTGATGGAACCAATGCAAAGTTGGTATAGCTCTAAGTAGTAGTAAGCATCATTTGCATCACATTCCGCAGAAGTATAAAAATGTGGTTCAGTTCCTATCAGCGCTAGTCAACATCAGCTTTTGGAGAAGGGTCAGCGATGCAAAGATCTTTCTTAGGAAACAAAGTCTGTTTTGTTTTTGTTGTTGGTTTTTGTTTTGTTTTTAAAAAAGAAGAGCTGTCAAAGGAGTAAATGGAATGTAGGAACAGGGTGGTGGAAAGCTTGCATTTACCATCATTCATTGATAATACTCAAAGCTTAAGTGGAGGAACGAAAACAAAAGCAAACAGGAAAGATTAATACAAACATCTGAAGGCATGCTTGCTTGCTCCCAGTGAAAGTCGCGCAACTTCGGAATCTTTAAACGTAACAGGAAAGACAGTTGCACCACAACATCTTTTTCATGTGCCCTTTCATGTTTTTCACTATTTATATCTAACATCTTAAAAAACAGAAGTAGAAAGTAAGAAAATTCTCATTAACTGTGAAGATAAATCCTCCCAAGCAACATTTGCAAAATGTGTTCTTCTTTCTATTATTTGTCATAATACTTAAAAAATTCACATTTCACATGTAGGCACACATTTTTATCTGTATTAAAATTTTCAGATCTCCACAAGCTAACCTGAATCTGCTCAACACGGCTGGACAAACATCTCTTGGCTAGGTGTTAGCCTGCCAGAGAGGCTGTGCCGCCCATGGGCTCGCCAGGGCTGCTCACTCCTGCCAGGCTCCTGCCATGAGTTTCCAGAGGTGATGGCTGGACTGCCATGGGATTGCCCTTTGGGAACTGCCGATTTATGCCCATTGAGTCCTCTCTCATCTCCTTGCGCAGCAATTTGAAACAAAATGCAAAAGCATAAACAGTAAGAGTTAGTCATAAGCTCAGGCCTGTTCTCATTAGTGTCTAAGACATAAGATGATGGTTTCCACTACTAATCATATTTCATGAACTGCAATGAAAAAGACAAGGGAGATGTAGCTCTCACTAAATCCACTAAATCTTTGGTGGAATATCATTTCTGTGTTGTTTCTTCATAGAAAGGAAGGACAGAAGGAAGGATGGGAAAAACTTTTTATTCCTCTTAAGAGTGTGGTACAGTTTTGTAGTCACTTTGCAGTGTTAATTACTTGATGGAAAATAAAGTGTGGTTAATTTTCATTGCTATTCACAGTGTGGAGAGAAGATGTTAACGAGATAAATGGAAGGTTTTTTTGGAAATCTTCACTATGCTACATCTAGACTCCTGGAGTAACTTTGCATGTTTAAGTAGTGCTCAGGGCTACAGAAGGGGGCAATTGGTCATTTCTACCTTCAATAAGTGGAATAATCAACTTAAACCACTTTGCACACATAGTCAGCAGTACCACCTTATTTTAGCATGATCAAACCCTCTGATTACAGAAGCCAGCCAATCTGTTGCTTTTGTTAAATTGCAAATACTGCTAAAACAAAATAAAGAATGCAGTATATTAATGGTTCAAAATAACAAGATATAACAAGAAACCTGGTTTAATACAAGAAAAGAGATTAGGCAGGCTGCTTGGCAACTCAGGAAAAAGTGAGCCATGAATACTTTCACTGTCATGGATAAGGAAGGAGTTTGTGTGCCTGAAAAATTTCCTGCATTCTGTTTTCCCAGTTGTATCAGCTGATTTCTTTTCCCTACTAACCTTGTATCTTCTGCAACTGTGGTTTGGTCAAAGTGATTTACTAACCAAAAATAACCAATTCTATTAAAACCTGACTTCACGTTATTCTTTCATAGATTTAAAAAGCTGACTCAGGGCTTCCAAACAATAATCTTTATATATTCATTTTAGCACAATTCATTGTACTAAAAATAATTTAAAATTTTCCTCCTCAGAGTTAATTGAAAGAAAGCCTTACAAGCAGCTGACTATTAAGAAACAATATAAAAATATTTGATTAAAACTCAACTCTACAGAATTTTTAATTGCGCTTTAACATTTATGTGGAGTTTTTTTTAATCAAAAAATACACATAAAATAATAAGAGCAAAAATGAGTTTGCATGGAATGGAAAAGGGAAAGGAATGGAAATAAGCAAAAAAGCACGATTTATGGACCCTGTATAATCCTTACCCATTTTATTACATTAATGCATATTGCAAAAGGAAAAGATAATGAAGAGGAAGCAATGGGTAGCAGGGGTGAGAATGGAAGTCAAATTTCATTCCTGCCTTGAATTTAAAAAAAAAATTAAATCTTACATTGAATTAATAAAAAAAAAAATATAGATGCCTGTAAGCCAGAACCAACAGTGACAGAACTGCTTTTTCTACACTTGACAGATAATAACTAGAGATCTTGAAATACAGCTTTTTGGTTATGCACTCTTCTACCTTAAGATGCTTTTACCCCCATATCAGGCCTGAAAACTGAACTACTCCAAAAGATATTTTCATTTCAGAGGGAAGGTATTGAAACAATTTGAATCAAATTCAGGAGGGAAAGGATAAAAGCAATCCTATTGTATTTTCCTGAACCTATTGAGAACTTACTGATCACATTTTTGGTTTTCAATTACACGCTGTAGGATTAAAGGCAGTCAGCAATTTGTCGAACAAGATATTCTCTGTGGAGAAAGCTTCTCTCGAGATCTTATTTTCTGGCTTAAGAGAAAATACGATGGAAAACAAGAAAAAATAATCTAACACCACTATTAGACATATTCTGGACTAGGTCTGTGTGTATGCGAATTTCTTAAGAGTGGAGGAAAACATACTTACCTATGCCCAGAAAAGAGAGGCTGCTGTGGGTTCTAGTTGCCCACCTCACTCACAATTGAAAGAGCATTTCTAGTTGAAGTTAGAAAGGGAGAGAAAGTTCCTGCTAATGAAACAGCAGCAGCAGAACGACTGATGAAGAACCAGTGGATGAGGCAACTCCCAAGAAAAAAGGATAAAAGCTAAAGTCCTAAAGGACTTGGATGCTTAGGTGCAACATGCGTCCATCCTTAGGACAGACCCACATTATACTACACAGAGATGGTCTTGAGGTGACTCTAACTTGATGAGTGAAATGTCACAGCACAAGGGTTTTGCTTGTACAACATGCTGCCTGAACTACCGACCTCTGCTCTGTATTGAGGAGGAAAAGGATGGAACTTTTTAAACAAAACCACCCCAGTTCTGGGTAAGGTGCCAAACTTTCATTACAACATACTCACGGTAAGGTAGTTTCCACTGGTATGGATTGCTCAGGAATAATATTCTACTGTTCAGTTGTGTTTATTTAAATAGAAATTAGGAAATCAAACTAATTAACTCAAACAAGTGACATGCTTAAAAGCACAAGGATGATTTAAAACTGTGAAGGTGTGAAATTTACGCCTGCCTTTTGAAGTAGCAGTTTACATTTAAACCTAAAGAGTTAAAAGGTGAGTGTGTATTACTTTTTTAAATTTTTCCAGCTTAACTAGTCCCATTGTTTCATTTAGAAATTGTCACAGATGTCTGAAACTGTTAATTTATTTATATATTTATTTTTATCTCCACCATGCAGAATAGTCATTTACATAAATTGACTCACTTCTGTATAACACAATTCAGCTGCAAAATGTATTTCCAAAGGGAAGAAAACGATTTGAAATACTTCAAACAGACTGAAAGGCTACTCACAAAAAGGCAATTAACTTCCTGAAGCAGACTGATTCATCTCACCAAAATTTAATCCACACTCCAAGTACATCATTCCTGATTTTTCTGGTTAATATGAAAAAACAGTAGCTATAGTAACAATTTGGTTAGGAAAGAGTCCTGAGTCCTAGTTTGATAATCCTGCTTAGAACAGTTTCACAAATTAGTACAGTAACTTCTCTGACAAGCATGTAACACCCTATTGTGTACTATTGGCACAAGCTCAAAGTAGATAGAAAAATACTGAAGACCAAAAAACCCCAAACAAACAAAAAGTAGCATCAAGTGCTTTTACTCCTTCTCCCTTGTAGATGGAACGGATACGCCATGCAACCACAAGCATTAAACCGCTGATCTGCTTGGGGAAAGAAAACCAGCTGCAGAAAAAACCCCACACACCTGAAGCAAGAAGCAGAAGGAATTTATGCACCTCCTCCAGAAAAATCATCTTTGTTCACTTTTTCTGGGGTAAGGGAAGGAGGAAAAAGAAGAAAAAAAAAAAAAAAGAAAAAAGATGATGTGGCCCACTCCATGAGAGGCTTTAAGGACTCTCAGTCTGACTGAAGGCAAGAATTTCTGCTAATTCTAGGTTGTTCCCTAATAACAAATGAAGTACAGAGCACATACTTTTGCTCTTTATTTCCTCCATGCTCTCATTAAACAAACTTCAACTAGTGTGTTTTCGTTCAGGATTATACAGTGTTCACGTTCTTCCACACACATGCTGTATGGGAAAACTATGCATCTAACACAGTTCTTGGTTTTCACATTATGTCCTAAAACTACTAGGGAAACACAAAAATGAATATTTTTAAGAGCCAGAAGTCAGGTATATTTGAGCCTCATTTAATTATATATTTAAAGACAAAAATCTTTCTTCAAATTAATTATTAATATATATTAATTGAAAGGAGCATACACTACACAAGTGTGAACTTACACATACCCTAGAAACATTGCCATTTCCATGCTTATTTAAGAATAGTAGGTGTAGGAAAATTTCATCCTTTTCACACACCTAAGCATAATTCCAAAATATCTCAGGTTGATTGCTGTATTTATGCTTCACAACAGAATAGTAAGTCCACTGTGTCTGAGATATCAGATATCAAAACCACTCTGGGAAGAAAAAAAAAACGAACAACAAAAAACACAAAAAAAAGTTTGCTTTTCACCCTCGACTGAACTGCATTAAAAAGGGGTTCTTGTTTTCTTTCAGTGGGAGAATGTCAGGTATTCTGAAACAGAAACCCTGAAAAAAGATACCTACAACACACTATTTTACAATGCAGCATGTGCCATGAATGAGAGACGTTTGAAAACCCTGGAGCAAAATTACACATCTTTTGTTTCATTATGGACTTAAGGATAAACCAATTTTTCCAGGCAGCCTTACTCATCAGGTATCATTTAGTAAACGTCAGAATTACAGAACAGTTTATCATCTATATTAAAAGGGACAAGTCAATAAGATACTCTTCAAAATAATACTAGCCTATCTTTCTTGTGTTTTTTCATTGTTGCATTTTTTGAAAGTTAGCTTCTGAAAGAGTAGAAAGAGGCGCATCGAATATCAATGTGCTAAGACTGTAAAGCTCACAAAACAAGAGCTACAGTATGGAAATTGATAAATATGGATTAGAAGTGGAAAATGGCATCTGAATTTTGCTTTGAGAAATTTTAGTAAAACAGAAAATGACAGTGAAAAATCCTAACCATTTCTATTGAATTTAAACAATTCTGCTTTGTTGCAAAGCCAGGAGGCTATATATTTTAAAAATATTCACGTAAATTAAGGAACAGATGGAGTAGGGAAAGGATGGGACTGGAATCATAAAGCAAAGCTGACAGGAACACAGGAAGGGAGCAGAAAGCAGAGTCAGGACAAGGTCAAGAATATCAGCAGACAAGAGATGGTAAAACAGATTTACCACAGACAGCAAATGTCTATTCCAGATTTTGGAATTTCACAAGGGTTCAAGAGTCACACCATTCCTCTGCTACATAAGAAACAGTTCTTGGTCTCAGTGGAAAAACATGGTGCTTCTCCCCGAGATATTAAGAAATGTATGCAAAGGAGAATAAATTACTGACACTATTTTATCTTACACACAGACTTCTGCGGTTTTAACTGCTGAGAACACTAGTGCAGTCAAGTGCTGCATTAGAAAGCTGGACTTTATCCCACAAAGGTGTCACTTAACACCAGGCAGGTATATGGATCGAAGTTATCATAGGCAAGCATCACCTCATTTTTCAGGGTGCTTAGTTTGAGAAGTAGAGGTTTGGTTGAACTACTGACTATTCACAATGACACTGGAAGACAAGGACAACAGTTCTTTAAGCACGCAAAATCACCTGCTCCAGACAATTCTGTTCTCTGACTTATCAACTTCTATATCCCAAATTTGCAATCTAAAGTCTCAGCATCTCACTTTTATACCTCTAAAATGAGGGTAACATGAACTTGCTTGGACATTCTCCACCAAGGTTGCTTGCTGCTTGTTCTCTAGAGACAAGCATCATATTATCAACCTTGAAACACGCTGAGGCGGGTGAAATAGATGCCATTCCCTTAGAAAGGTGTGCCAGCGTGTGCACCCAACCCCACAGGTGAGGCTCCCCAGACAGCATGCCAGCTCCCCACCGAGCTCCTCTGTTCCTAATGCAACCACCTGATTCCCCCAGAGAATGGGATCCATGACCCATACAAAGCTGTAGCTCCTGACTTTCATATCAGCATCCCCCTTCATGTCTGAAGGATGATAACAACAACACTGCGAGTATCTGCACAGCCAGTAACACAGTGTGCCCTGCGCAGGGACTCTGAAAGTGAAAAATAGAGAGTGATCATCTAATAAAAGAAGATAACATAGATGGAAAGGCCAATTAAACCTCCATGCAAAAATCTTCATTCTGGCATTTCCTACATTTTAAATGAGTTACTTTCCTATATTAATTATTTTCCCCAAAATGTTTATCTCTGTATGTTACATGTACACACATAAATTATTCTACTTAATAAAACGACTCTGCTCTTAGATATAAAATGGAATATTTTCTGCTACAGTATCAATACCATGACAGTAAATGAAAAAAATCTAAGGAAGCACTGAAAACCTGCAAAAGACTGAATTACAATTGTGCTGGGCTAAAAAAATCCTACAAAAAGAAAAGGAAAAAAAGCTGTCCCACGACAAAAGCAAACCGCTACTGAAACTAACACCCAGCAAAAAGAGCAAAGCACAAGATACATCAAAAAATTAGTTTTTTCAATAGCATGCCAGTCTTCAGGATCAGTGAAAACTATCTAATTGACAGATAATTTTATATTCTTGAGGTGAGCTATCTTTAAAGTCACAGACAAGATCACTGAATGGAAAGCTAAATCTCAATGGATGAAATAGATTTAAAATTGAATCTGATGTACCTATCTCTCCAATTACCAAGCTAAATGTTCCAGCAACTGGCATAGGCGGATATGTGACAAGATTCTGTGTGAGACTAGTTACATTATCTTGGGCATTTTAGCACAAACAGGGGAATAAATAAAACAATGTTGTCAAAAAGATAGTGTGTATAACAGCAGGGTTGATATGATTTTTAGCAGAACCAATTGTATACCCAGTTGCTAAAATCTGGATCAGTGTTAGAAGCTAAAATTACAACTCACAAGCCTGGAGTTGAAAAAGGAGAGAAAGAGCATTAAACAAGCCTGAAGTCTTCCGTTATACTCCTTCCTTTTCATGTGTACATGAAATCCTTATAACTTTGGTGGGCAAGAGATGGAATATGTACACCATTTCCCTTGACAGATGAATCCATTATCCTCTGTTTAGAACCAGTTGCCAGTGGAAATGTCTGCATTAGTGAAGAGTCTCCTACAAAAACAGTTTTGAAGTAAGAAAAACTTCTTTGAGCTGTCCAGATGTTATCTCTAATGAACCAAAATATTTCCTAAAGTTCTGTAGAAAGCAAACATTCTCATTATAGGAATTCCACTGAGTTACTTCCATGAACTTAATGAACCAACAGTCTTTATATTTATTACTTTAACTGAACTCTGTCTCAATAGGAAATGCTTCTTGTCCTTTTGGCTGTTTCCTGTAAGGCTACATAACTACGTCAATTTGGGAAAGAACGAGTTTTTCTTCATAAATATATAAAAAGCAACCATGTAATTCATGCCAATACAAAAAGCCTAAATCCTATGAAGGTTAGCGAGTCTTCAATTCTGACTGAAATTTTTATTTCATCTAGCAAACCTACTGTAAAATTTAGCAAATCTCTTTTGCAGCCACTATCTGCCCCAGTTCCCTTTTACCCCCCAAAAATCTGTAGTAATAATAATATGATTTTTTTTAAAAGGTGAAAGTGGCAGTTTCATGCATTTTTGTATCAGCACACACTCCAATCACACTAGCCACTGCTGAAATTACTTCATTTAAGAGACATGTTCAGACAGAAGTAGCTGCAGGGGTGCAGAAACCACAGGAACAGAACAACTATTTCTTTCAGGGAAACAAATACCCAGCAGTTACTTGCTGTGCTACATTGAGGGAAAAAGTAGACATGTAAGGAGATGTCTATTTTCTGCTTACAGGCTCGAGGCTGCCAAAGAAATATGATCAGGACCTTGGTCTGAGTTTCAGTTATGGTTTAATCTCCCTACAGCGAAGTTGGCCTAGACTGGCTTTTATTTTTAGATGTTGGGAAATATTGCTAAGCATTCTAATAAAGCAATGACGAGTGGCTGTTTTCAAGAAATAATATTAGTTTGATTCTTTTTTTTAACTTCTCAAGACAAGATAAAAAACCTAATCCTCACAGCACTATTGTAACAGTCTGCCCTTCCCCTTTGCTCCCCCTCTCCTCCCTGCACAGAGAGCGGATGCATCAGCAGTTAAAAGCGCCAGCAGCACCCAGGTGGTGTGCAAGGCGTTTGGTACCACGCCACTTCAACAGGTGGACATTAACATTAACCAGGAGGCAATCAAGGCTTCCACCAGGGAAGAATCATGACCTGCCCTGTTTGAATTACTGCTAGGTACCTCCCAGATGAGTTAGTACAGCCAAAACCTAATTAAACCACATCCTTTGCATCTTGACTGTATTGCTGGGTGACTAGAACAACGCTTTTTAGGGACAGATCTCAAAAAAAAAAAAAAAAATTAAAAGCCTCCTTTTAGATTAACTATCAGCCAGAGCGCAAAGATTTCAGCTGTAGCTGTTGTGATTTGTCTGTCCAAAATGAACCTCTCCAAGGAGATGTGCTCATAACAGCAAGCTCTGCTGAAAGCTCCTATTAAGCTGCCACTAAAGAAAGAACAACTTTAGAGAAAGAAGCTTTTAGTTGTAGCATCCAACTTGAAGAAGTTAGAGAAGAACTACTGAAGGTCAGGGCTGCTCTAAACTTTCATAAAAATACCAAAAAGTAGTGTTTAAGGAGAGAACATCCACTAGCATCTTCACAAAATTCATCTTCATTTAAGAAGGGTCCTTCTAAGAGCCTTCCAGGATACTTAGTTGGATAGTAAGACAAAAGAAAGTTTCAGGGTTCAGGAGCAAAACCAGGATACAATTATACAAGGAATAAAAAAAATAATAGACTCTGAAGGAACAGATGAAGCTAACCCGTAGCTGAAATAAATTTCTGAACTTCATCAGTGCTTACCTGAGCTGACTGTCCCAGAAAATTGTCCTGCTTGTGTATCCCCATCTTCCTCAAATTACAGCTGAACACAGACCACAGACAATCCTAGCTGCCACTGCTCCACAGTAGATAAACCCTTCTGCAGAGGATGCTGAGACGAAGATTTAGCAACAAAAAAAGATGTTTGCCATGGGAAAGTATTCCTTGAGCTGACCAAATGCAAAGGGTCGTCCCCGCCAATTCTGACATTCCCAAGGCCATACATGTGTTACAGATTAATCAGTGAAACTAAGTCTGTCTCAAGCTACACAGGTGCAGAGCACTCAGGAAGCCCTCAGCTGGTGAGTATTTTGCTGGAAAGTGCTGTAAATGAAAGCACATGGTAGAAGACCAACACCATCTCATCAGAGGTCTGACCTTCAGAATAAGCAAAACTACCTTCCTTACGGTTTTAAAAGATACCATTATAAATTGGTTTTGGAGAAAGATCTTGTTTGGGCTAAAAAGAAAAAAAATTCTTGCATCATTGTCATTTCCAAAGCAACATTAAAGAATTTCTGAATTATTTGATTTCTAAGCCAAGAGATAATGTAGAGTTAAAAATATAAGGCTTTGGTCTTCAGTCTCAGGCCTTCAAGAAGCCTCGATAGTTACTCTTTTTCCGCAAGTATGGCTGCTCAGCCTGAGTTTCAACTTTACAGAAAGGAAAGAAAAAAATTGTCTTTTAATAAGACAATTTATGAGTCTGTCTTTTAATTCTTTGTAAGTTCAAGTCATAGTTAATTGTAACCTTGCTCTTAGTGTTTGTGTGCATACACATATTTCTAACTTGTTATATTTAATTTACTTGTATTTGACATTTTACTGTAGAAACTGTTAAAAAACTAATTAAAAAGGTTCTAAAAATTCATTGTTGTCATTTGAAAAACAGTAATGCAATCTCTATTTAGAGTGCACATTCTTAATAGCAGCAGTTTTGGTACCAACAGCTTCTTTGAAGTTTCTATAATGTCATGGCAACCTGGGATTTATATTGCATATAAACTCAATTATTTAATAGCTTTGAGTGTACTATCTGCAAAACCCTATTAATCATTTTATTAAACAAAAAAAATCCTTTGTCTGTACATGTACATTTCCAAAATAATTCTTCATTTTGCATTACTATTCATAATGAATAGAGCAATATTCTTTTCTTAACCCTTGATTTAACTTTCTAACTTTGTTTAGGCAACGTTGCCTGTATATTGGTGAATCAAGCACAGAACTGTTTTTATGTATTCATCATATTATAATAGCATCAGAACATACAGTTAGATGATTAAATTCAATGTTCTGAATAAAGTTCATGCACTGTTTCTCTGTATTCTTTAGGAATGTAATCTGTGACTAAATGGTATTCTCTTAAACTGACAATTTTACCATTCCTTACTCTTTTTGCCCCAGAGCAAGTCTCTCCACTTTCCAAACATTACGCCTCCTATGTTGCACGAACGTCCCCAGAACCTTCTCTGGAAGCTGAATCCCTCTGCAGAAAACGTACTTATATGAATTATTTTGGTGTCTAAATCCACAAATCTGTGTTAAACTGGTAAGGAAAAAAAACAGGCTGAAATAGGCATGCACAGGAAAGCAGGAAATCTCATCTAACCTTTCCAAGAGAGTATATAAGCACATATGTACAGGTGAATCTGAAAATGAAATGAGGAACTTATGCTAGGGAAGGCTTTTTCTGAAAGATCTCGATCAAATAGCACTCACTCGCTTTGACCATACTTCTAGACCAAAATCAAACTGGAATGGAAAGAACTTAAGGAAGGAAACCAGAAATTCATCAGAAGAACACAGAATGTTGTCTAAAGTATGCTGCTGCCTCAGCCACACTGTCACTGTTAAAAAGATTTTTGACACAGCTCTTATGATGAAAAATATCATGCTTTCTTGTGCATGCCTGTTTCAATGCATTTCTTTTTGCATCAGTATAATATAAATTGATTTTTAGATCCGAACTCCATCAATAATATTTTGAACATTATTCCCCAAAAGGGCAACTTATGCCACATGCAACTTAAGCACAACACTGAGGTTATCAAAGAAAACGTGGTTTCAAGTTCACTCCCAAGGTATATTCAGAAAAAGCAAGCTGCTTCATCCTCAGGTGTAGGAATTCCATGTAACTGAAATGTTTAAAAAGAGAAAGTGGGATAGTATGTTTCATTAAAAAAACATAGTTATAAAAAAAACAGTTTTTATGAAGAACATTTTCACTTATCTGCCTTCTTCTGGATTTGGACACCAGATAATGAACAAAAGAAGTGTGTCTCCTCTACGCATGGAGAACATTACTGATCCAATACTCATCTGAATAACACGATTCACTAACGCAGTATCATAATTTTGTCATTTTGATCAACATGAAAACACGTGTGGTGACTAACTCATACAGCCATTGCTGTTAGAACATTACATATTTCTATGCTTATTTATTCTAAATAATTCTAAAATGTTTTCTTAAAAAATTCTGCACCCCTCACCCCTTCAACATGAATATCTCTTGTTTTGACAAACAATCACTTATATACAAACTGTGTTAGGAATAGTAAGTACTAAGGAAAATTAGGTAGTTAAAATTATCCTGCATTTTCAATACATTTGTAAGGATTAAAACCCATTTTCAGGCGTGATTTTTGGAAAAAAAACCAGTTGTAGTGGCTACTTTTATTAACTGAAGTGTATTGGATAATTAAACCAACTCCTAGAAAATCAGTGCTTTTCAAGCAACCAGCAAGTTTGAAAAACTTCAAGAATACCATCTCCCTTCTGTAAACCATATCACCTCCTATCATATCATTACTATTGTCTTTTATATGATTAACTAAAGTGTTATTAAAAAGCCATATTTGCATGAAATATTGCTGACTGCTTTTCGTAAAGTGCATTCTGATTTGTGGATGAAAGTCTTTATACATCATAATCGCAAAGTTTGTTTAGCCAAAGGGTTAGCATCCTCCAAGAATATCCAGGCATGTTTCAAGGACTTTAAACATGAAAAGCGGTGGATGGGATTTCTTCGGAATGTGGCCCAAAATCTTAATATTCTTTCCCTCGATTATTACATAGAGAAAAGTGTTTTCTTTTCTCTACCACACAAGCATATTTGCCATAAAAAGTTTTCATGCTTTCAAATGTTTCAAATCAGACCATTCTTATTAACTGACACTTCCACTTAAAAGCAAGTGAAAGTTTACACAAGTAATATTATATAGCTACATACACTGATTATCTAATGCTGTCCCTAGTTATTTAAACGAATTATTTAAATATGTTTGCATTCAATTTGTGAAACATTCAGGAAATGTAAACAGATTCTGGAAAAATAAGCACTGCTACTATAGGAAGAGTGCTTCCTATATGTAGATTAAATCCAGATAGTTCATGTGCCTATACACATGTAGACACAGCACTTGCAAGTAAAACAAACATTTTACTTACTAACAATTCAGTGAACTATCTGAAAAGACTGCACATAAACATAAGCCAAAACTCCAAATTACAAAGATGTTAATAAACACCAGATGTTCTCCTGATGTGTCTGTATTAGCAGAAAAGGTACTGATGAGCTAAGAAGGCTCAATGAATTAAATTAGAAACAGATACTCAGCATCCAGAGACCTAACACCTCAATACTCATCTTTTCTCATGCCATTCATCTTGTTTCTTTCAAACAAGTTTCTTACATGAACATCTCTTGTTTTGACAAATCACCATTTTAAACACAAACTGTATTGGTAATAACATCAAACAGAAATGAGAAAAAAATATGGTAACTGGAAAAGAAATTGTCCTCAAAGATCGAATATACTGGCAAATAGTTATGTCTATAACCCTTACATCCTATTACAATGCTAATTCCATTCTTCATCTTCTTGATATCCTACATCAAAATTACCTACTGATGCTTGGGCCTGGGACATTTCCATCCAGCTGCAATGCGGTGTTTCATTAACTTCTGTAGTCTGACAAAACTCTGTAACTCAACCTGATCGCAGCCCTCAAGGCGTCCCCACTCTAAATGGTACAAGTACGGACACAGCTGCAGTTAACATACTATGCTGAAGACAGCAGCTGCTTCTTTAAACACAGTATCATAATCCTACATGCTAAATTCAGGTTAGTCTTACTGTGAATAACATTGCTTCGCCATGGACAAAGCCTGAACAAAATCATAAGGGTAATAAATTTATCCATACACAAATAAAGTATCTGTACGGAGCTGCAGCCCACCATGACTTTAGCTACTGCTATGCTAATCCCGCTCTTGAAACCAGGGTTTTCTACCAGTAACATTCTTTAGATACCTCCTGACAGAACCACTTCATCCTATGCAGTTTGCAGACATACATCATCGCAACACACAACAGTTTTATAGACCAAGAATAGCTACAACGATAAAGTTATAGCTGAATAGTAAACAGCACTCTGAAAGGGTTTGAATAGAGGTGTAATTTTAAACTGTAAGCACAGAATAAAGTCATCCTAGCGTTCTGACAATGGTTAATTCTCTTAAGTCTGACACGTACCCATATCACTTAGAAGTTTCTGTCTAGAGGATGCAATCATCAAGACAACTTTTTAAAATGTATACACAGCTGAACACAATATTCCTGTTTGTTCACCCTTGGAAATACTGCAGTGAATTCATGCATCTGGTCAATAGAGAAAGGTCAACACTTCCTGAGAGCCTCTAAAAACCAATCCAGACACTCTAAATAAACTGCTGAGACAAAATGGGAGCCATCAAGATACAATTAGAGAACAGCAGGTTCAGGAACACTGGTAGAATTCAGGCTATTTGAATACAGCTACATTTTCTCTTTTCATTTGAGTACATTTGATCTCTATTTAAAGCTGCAATAAAATAAGATACAATGACCATGCACGTAAGTTAATCATGACTGCATTTTTCTGATACACTTGACGCAGGCTGGTAGGCCATGATTTTTATCTATAAAAAGGTACTACTCCTATAAGTTTTACCGTGAACAAGAGCTTTCATGTGACAAACACCAAGAATGACACATTTCATAAAGTATATTAAAGTATATTTAGAGTTTTTCTTTGTAAATACTCAGCTTGCAATAGCAAAGCCATGAACACTTCTTACGATTGACCTTTTTAAACTATTACATGTATTTCTGCACCATGGATGATTATACAAAGGGAAAATTTCAGTAGAAAGGACTGAACGTGTGAAAGGTAGGGCAAGTTACAAGATCTGATCGACAGTAGAAAATATTTTGGAATAGTTTGGATTTGCTCAATTTCGGTTTTTCTTGGCAGAGGAATTATGGATTTAAGCAGAGAAAGTATACACACACACACACATATATACACATTTGAAACATATACTGACTATTTTCTATATATTAAACCAAAGCAAAACTAAACAGCACAAAAATTCCACTGCAGGTCCACTGCTATGTAGCATTAAATGCACCTTACTTAGCAATCACAGGCTCAGGCCTATCCATCAAGGCAGAATCATAGAATCGTTTACGTCCGAAAAGACTCTCTAAGATCAATGAGTCCAACTGTAAACCCAGTACTGCCAAGTCCACCACTAAATCATGCCCCTAGTGTCACATCTACACGTCAGTTATCTCCCCTAGAACAGTATGTTATGTAAGAAAGAGTGTGCACAGTGCTAAATGGACTCATTGTAAAGGAGAACAAAAAAGTGTGATCTCCTCTGTGCCAAAAATATAGTGGTTTTTTTCTACCCTATATTTTTGGAGTTTCATTTTGAGTTTACATGATTATGTTCTGCTTAGCATTCTTTTTCTTTTCTTTTTTAAACAGGCCCCAAGTTCATTACTATATTTCAAAAAGACAGTTGTTCATTACTTTTTTGTTTAAAAAGTTTTTTAAAAAATGATTGTAATTCAAGCGCAAATAAAGCAAATCACATTCACCTATTTGATGCATCGTCTCTCCCTTACAAGCCGAATTACATAGTGCTAACAAAACAGCATCATCAGTGCAAGCCTTCAGAAAGAAGATTTTTGTATAGTGGATCAGTAAGCATACAAGAGATTGTCACAGGAGGTCATCAGGAGTTCATTAGGTAGTTCTTGCAAACCATGCAAGACAAACCCAACTCTCACTATCCCACAGCCAATAAAGTCAATCTCTGAACCTCAAACAAAAGGGGAAAAAAGACAATTCAGAAAACTGATTTTTTTTGTAATCTCACAAGAGACTGCACAAAATATTGTCCCATGTGTATTCAGAAAACTCACCCACAGGAACAAGCCACCCAAAAGGAGGCATGCAGTACCTACCAGAGGAAACACTTTGCACAACAGGATGTCTCCCGTATTTCTTTGGGTGAAAGTTTACAGGTCATTCCTCTGATTTTAAGATCATATTTTAGGACAACTGAGTATCCTGGTACCTAAGGCAGGAAGCCTAGAACAGTTTGGACGATTCTATGACTTTTCCATGGTTAAGGCTAGATGAGATCAGCCCTACCTGGGTGTCTGATGCTTCTGAATGTGCATTCTGACATATAACATACATATGTTCTAGGAAGAAAGCAGAACACCAGGATATGCCTGGTATAGTGGGAAATTTTCAGATTCATCAGCTAGGACACACATTTAATTCTGCCTCTTTTCAGATGACACAAAACATTATTTACAGGGATGAGAAGGAGGAAAAGCAGTAAAGCTGCTGCACAAAGCAAAAGCACAGCTGCTGTCCTTCAGTGGTTAAAGCAGATTCGCCAGGACAACATGCTTTGTTACCATCTCAACACCAGAACTCATAGCAGACTAGAAAAGACAGCACACTACGCAGCACGGAGGGAAGGGGATGAAGGCTGAACACACTGTGATTGTGCCCCTGTTCCAACTGTTATTAAGTCACCAGACAAGCACCCACAAGTCCCATCCACTTCTGAGCCACGTCCATCAAGAGTGTGATAACTGAGTATTTGTTAGAACAGTTCCAAGCAAAGCCAACTGAACCTAAAAACATACATATAAAGCAATAGTTTATTCATTAAAATATCTGAGAGCACATCTTTTTATGAAAGAGCAACTGAGAAAAGACCTCTAAATTCCATTTTATTACATGTTGCTATGTACTTTAATTGACTTGACAGTTGCTGTAGCACAGATTCAAGACAATTACAAAGTCTTCACACTCTCCTGCTAGACCTACCAATCTTACCGAAGAATCAGTCTCTTCATTAAAATATTGATTGTATTTCAGCAGTTCTAATTTAAAGCTTTATTGAAGAGGTTATAAAGATATTCTCAACATTCAGACAGACACATACTTCTCAAACACAAGCTGACTCAAAAGAATACAAATATTCATATAATGACATATGCTATAATCTGCTGAAATTCAGTGCCTACATTTTTATCCAGACGAATGATGCACAAGAGACAGGAGCATTAATTGACACAAACATTCTTCATTTCTTACGTGGCTCATTTGGTGGAGCCACTATCAGATATAATTCCATAATGGTTAAATTAGAGGGCATTTCAAGGAAGCAAATTGATCAAAGCGGTTATGTTTTTCTTGCTTCTAACATAAACAGCAAACAATTTTAGGGTGGGTGTGCTTGCATGCTTTGTACTCAAAATGTAATGCAATGAGGATCTGTATTATGAAGTAAAACGAGGATCCCTTTTTCCTCCTGAGTACAGTTTGAAAATAATAAGATTAATAAATATGTGAAGATAGATAAAGACAGCAATCTTATCGGAATTTCTGCACTTACTCTTTCCCCATTTATATTGCCAAGATGCAACAACAGAAGCTGTATCCATCTGAAAAGCTTTCTGAAGCCCTGGTTGCAAAGTAATGTTCACAGTAGGATTTGCTTGTTTTCTTCAAAAAATCTTTTCCTATTCTAATTTTTGACTGAAGGTTCATCAACACTCCCCTTTGTCAAAATTTTCATCCATACTATGGTCACTGAGTCCAACAGGACTGCAAGGCAGACTTTAATACTGTCTAAGCAATGTTACAGATCTGACTTTATTTATTTTCTAATAAAAACTTACAACTTCCACAATTTGCAAGGGGACAAATTGAATGCACCAAGACAATGCTTCCTAATAGAACAAAAGACTTCAAACCATTAGCAGGTGATAGCAAGGAAGGAAATATTCAGTTACCTCAGATGTCTGTATTAGCCACAGTGCTTTAATGCAGAAAACTGAAATTCTTCCCCAGCTTGCAAACAACATGAAATATAAAAAACCACTACAGATTTAAAACATCAAAGTACGCCTTCTTAATACCTGGCAGCCTGATAATACAGTCCAGACAAAAACAAACAAAACAAACAACCAAAAACCTGACTGGAAGCATAGGAAACACTCTCCCTCTGGTTCCCTGGACCAAGGCAGAAGAAAGTGAAACATCTGCACAGACCCAGTTGTCTTTTACAAGTAAAACCAATACCTTTCCCTTCTCCGTTCAAATCTGCCTTTGAACTTGACTCCATTTCACAGAGTTTCCATATCCTGGGTACTCCCTTCCCTCAAGAAAAATAAGAAATAGGAAAATGCTGCCTGAGAGTACAGAGGAGAACCATGAATTGGGAAAAGATGAACAGCTACAAAATAATGAGGAGGAAAACGGGCACCAGAGAAGACGAGAAGGCCCTCTAGCTGAAGGAGGTCCATTTCAAACTAAAACTATTCTAAATTGCTTCCTATACACCTACTTGTATAACTTTGCTTGTAAGGGTTTTATGACCAAAGAGTGTTGATCAGATTACTGACAGTCAAAAAACCCTGCCGTGTTGGATGTTGATCCCATCTTTTCCTACCCTTCTACCATTTCTCACTCCCTCCTCTTCTCTTCAATCCCAGCTTTAGTGAATATCAAAGAATTTCCCCTGAGGAAAGGGAAGTGTTTATCCGAAATAGCTTTACATTTCTATTTATTTTAACAAAACTCTTGATGCTGTTTATAAAACTCTACAGGTTCTGTGAAACCCCAAATTATATTCCCTCTGGTATAAAATGATTTGACTTAAAATGCATTTTTCTGATAGCTCTCCAGCTAGCAAACTCTCTTTTTTTTTTTAATATTTCCAGATATAGGGACCCAAAAGGGCTTTTATTTAACAACAGCTCAATAATTACCTTTTCTAACTTCCCATCTCTCCACTATTGTTTCTGGCATATTAGTTTTCAAGGTCTCAAAGTTCATGGCAGTTTTTTTGCAAGAAAAGTGATAAAGTGCTTGCATTATGAATAGTAATTTTATTCTCTACTACTGTAGCTGAATACAATGACTCACAGGCTACCTGGTTTCAATATTCCATTGCAAATTCCTCAGGGTTCTGTGTCAGCAGCAGCACATTTAGCAACCTTGAAGAAACCTTTTCTTAATGTTGATGGTTTTATTTATCTAAAATCTATCCTCACCAGGGTAGCTGCATGACATGCAAGGACTCACCAACAGGAAGATCCAATGGCTCAGTAAATGTTCTAAAATTGTCAACAGCTGCTACATCAGAATAAAAAAAACAGCGGTTTCAAATGCTAGTTAGATAGTGCATTTTAACGAGACAAGAACATCACACAATTACTCTGCTTCAAATCCTTTTTGATCCAGGATGTGAGGATCTGAAGGATCTTGCAAACATTAACATTCTAGCTTGCTGTTGCTCAGTTGGTGTTAATTAATTAATTAAATCTTCCTGACACACTGAGCTACTGCTATCTCTGCTTTAAAACTGGAAACAGATGCTTTCTTGTTTATACAGATTACAACTTTAGGTTATACACATACCTAATTTCAGGTTTATGTGGTTGTATGGAAATGTAAGATCCTGCTAAAATCCTAATTCAAAAGAAATATTTTTATTGATATAAATTGTTATGAAAAGAAGCCTTCTATTGAAGTTATTTTGTTTCAAGTAGCCAAATAAAGTATCAATTTTATGCTTGTCCAAACCTCAGAAATGAGACACTATTTCATTTACTTAAACAGAAAAATATTCTATACTATTCGTTTTCCCCCATATACAGTATATAATGGAAATAATACAGTCTTCACAATCTATTCTGTTAAAATTGTCCACCTAAAATGTTATTTTCATTATACAGATTAAAATTTTGTGATTCAAATACAACAACAGTACTGTCTAAAATTACTATATATTTGTAGTTTGCACTACCAAACATATTTTTTTATATACTAACTTCTAACTAACATAAAATGAGAAATTCTTAAACTCAATCAGATCTTCTTAAACTAAGTGGCTAATAGGAAATCTCTCTTTACAGGTGTCACACACACATTTTTTACTAAATTTCAGACTTTGTCCTTGTAAGATGTTTACATGGATTTCCAGATTTTTTAAGACAGTAAACTTCTATTGTTTTAAATTAGACAACAAAAAATTTCTGTAGAAATCCTTTTGTTATATTTCCACTGTTAGTGCTCTCAATAAACAGTACAGATTAAAAAAAAAATCTAGTTCCTAAATGTTGAATTATTTCTTCAAACCATAGTTAAGTTAGTTTCAAATCCTAATATAACTAAGTTATTATGGGAAATAACTTTACATTGAATCAGCTACCCGAGTTTCAACTTTTTACAACTCCTTAGGAATGCTTATTTTTTGATGAGGTGTAATTTTTACTATTTCTATATTTATATCACAATTCAGTAATTTGAATACATCCCAATTCAGTGTAACTGGATGGACAATGCAGCAGGTAAGAAGGTGCTTCAGGTCTATGGAAGCCTTCATGACTCCCGCACTCACACAGCAAAGTCTGAAACCTGCAGCTAACTTAAATGGATAGAATCACACAATACCGAAATGAACGTACTCTTTCATGAGAAAGTGAAAGTCTTTCAGTCCACTATCTACAGCAACAGTGAGGATACCACTGCTCTTCCTTACGCTTGATGGGCCATGCCAGTTAACATGCCTAATTTCACATTCTGAAGCTCCGATGGCTTCCCCAATTAGCTGGTGTGGAAAAAGCATTAACTGAGTCAGGTTATTCTGCTCACCCACCTGTTACAGAAAATACAAGTGAATATTGAACTGGCTATGCAGAGGAAGCTCACTAGCCAAGTTTTACCAAAAATCGAAACGAATGAGAAAATGAGTTCTTTCAGCTGTGTTATCTGTGTTTAAAAGTTCTTTCATAACACAATTATAAGCTGCCTCTAGCCCACTAAAAACAAATTAAAACTATGTTCACAAGGTTAAAAGAGTCTTTACCCCCCAAGAGGTGGAATCCAAATTGAGGAGCACTAAATACTTTCCTTGAATCACAATATGAGCTTTAATTTTGAATATTGAGAATATTATTAAAAGATCTGAACACATACACTAAATATACACAAAAAATAGATGAACTAGTATTTAACTGAAAAGTTGGGAATAATTTGTTTAACAAAATTCATTAATAAATTCAGATTATTATATTTTTAACAATTCCAGGCCTACTTAAATATTTTTATTTTTTGTGTGGGATATTTCAAATCTGAACAGAAACTGATGATAAACACATATGTTAGATGTGCAGTAAGCTATATATTGTACATAGAGTACAAAAAACTGTACATTTAGATGCATGGTCATTACTCAAATTCTATAATGTCTTCACATAATTGTAAAATTTGCAATTCACTGAAGCAAAATTGGCATCATATTAAATTTAAGTTTCTGGATTTTTTTAATCCAGATATATTTCCTGTACTGCACGTTCACAACACTGGCTTAACCTATAATCACTAGTTTAGCATATAATAATTTTGGTGTCATTTGCCCTTCTGACAGCCTCTTAAAATGCAAATATACTTGCACGAACAACAAATTTTTCCTGTAACACTTTCTATTAATCATCACTACAAGTAATAAAAGCACCATTACATTAACTGTTAGAAATAAGTTAACAATACAAGACTATTTTCAGGGGAAAGGACAGGGAAGGGAGAGGTAGGAAGATTTTGGGTCTTTGATGATGACAAGGAAGGATAATTAGAGATTATTAACATACTCCAATTTTCCCCCCCTCCAGTGAGATTCTTGTAGAAATAGGTCAACTGAGATTGATTTTGCAGTGGCTTTGAGCTGTTTTCACACCAGGTGCCCATCTTATTGAAGGGCAGAAATACAATCTAAATGCTAAAAAAGTATTTACAGAGGGCAGACTAAAGTAGATCTTCCAGACATATACAGCTAAGGAAAAGTTATCTACCCTGTGCAAGGCCAGTACTGAATCTGCAGTATCAGATCAAGGAAGACTCATCTCCCATCATGAATAGGGTGGAACATCCAACATCCTATCAAAAATCTCTGTACATAGATAAATTTATTTCTTAGAATTTTCCTAGACTTTCAGAGAATTTATGACACTACTTTATCCTCAGAAATGTTCTTAAACATTTTCAGAAAATTTGTTTCTGCATTACCCCAAATCAGAGAAACTATCTGAAAAATGAGATGCAAAGATTAAACAAGAAGTGTAGGCAGACCATTTAGGCCAGAAGAATTAGACTATTTAGGTCAGAATAACCAACTGCACCAATACAGGTTGAAAAACAAGAGTCTAAGAGACAATTTCTTTTCAGGAAATTACCGGTGGGATGCAAGGGATTACACGTGAGACATGCTGTAGTAAAAAAGGCAAAAAACGCTTCTCTGAATGTACAGGCATAAAGACATATGAAATTATTTCTGCTTTTCTCAGTTCAGTATTGCATTCCATTTTGGACACTGCACTTCAAGACTGATACAAATTCAGTGATTATGGTGAGTGGTTCAAGAACTGAGGAATTTTAAGAAGTTTTAAATTAAATGTTGAATGGAAAAAAAAAGCTAAACCAAATTCCCACCTCTAGCTTTAAAAACAGATTTCAATTGTCTAAGAAAACAAGACATTTAACTAGAAAAGTTTCTGAGGACTTCAAGAGCAGTTTGAATTACCATCTAGAATGTACTGCATGCATATTATTAAAGTTGCTTTGGGAGAAAGATAAAGGCTAGCTGGCCTCTTGAGGTCAACATGCCGTTCCATTTTCTTCTGTGTCAAGATGTCGTGGGTTAAGCAGAGCAGAGTTAATTTTTCTTCCTTTTCCCTTCTCTTCATAAATAGCTAGCAAGAAGCTATGTTTTGGATTCCTGCTCAGGAGGGAATTGATAAGAGAAGAACGTTTATAGTTATTGCTAGGATGTTGCTATTTGTTCTCAAGGACATACATTCAGCCTTTTGGGGGGAAAGAGACAGTCTGGCTTCTAGCCTGGGATTTGCTTTTAGGTAAAGATTGAGAAGCAGACTGACCAATTATTCCATCCCATGCACGTCATACCCAGTATATAGAAGAAGACTCTTCTAGGAGTACTGTCTTTGCACTTCCGGATTCGTCTCGCTTTGGGGGGCCTGCGTTCGCTCTCCCAAGGCCTTTCCCCCCCCTCCCCCCACGGTCGCCGTTAGCTCTCGGCCCGGGACACTCGTTTATCTCCGTTCCGTGAGTTTTGGCATCCTCCCTCTCCCGGAGGATCGTTAGCTGTTTTTTTTTTCCTGCTTCGGTCAGCTCTCGGGCTGGGACGCTTGGGCTGTTATCTCCGTTCC
>WKFP01014361.1:155204-250739 GCA_011057875.1 Pterocles orientalis
TGTGTATCACATTGCATCTTTGTATATAGTATTATTTCTAATATTATTGTAGTTTAGTAACTAAATTGTCCTTATCTCAACCCACGAGTCCTCTTTGCCATTTACCTCTTTAATTCTCTCCCCTATCATTGGGTGGGGGCAGGGACTGTGTGAGCGGGTGTGTGTGGTTTGGCCCCCAGCCAAGGGCCAACCCATCACACAAGAACTTTCTAAAAAACAGTGACATCCCACTGGAGACAAATTCCACTCAGCTCCCACTTCAAAATAATCTATTCCTAAGTAAGATAAACCGCATGCAACTGCTTTCATTTTCCCTGCAACTGTCTGCAAGAGAGCAAATATTCCTGGTTCCTAAGCAAACAGGAGAGAATAACTTATTTTTTTTCAATTTTAACACCCTGAATATTTTTAACCAGAACATGATGAATATTACAATTTCTAACAAGAAGACAGCTCTGTCTGAGATGACGACTAAAACTTGAATACTTCCCATAGTCATGTGCCACACTAAAACTGTCTAGTGACACAGCAGAAAGAAAAAGGCAAACAAAGAGAAGACAGAATAAATGTTTTGAAAACCTTCAGATATGGTAAGAAAGATAGGAGGATTACACACAAGGTTTTGGAAATTATCTTCTGGAAGCACTCCAGTTATGACCTTTCTTTCACATAGCCGCCTTACTATACCAGCACAATCAAACTGAAGACAATGAACCTTTTTACTGATTAAAGACAGGAAAGGATTAAAGTAATAATAATTAAAATTAGGGTCCTAATACTTATATACCTAATCTCATTTGGACTAATCGAAATGGCAGAATGAAAAACCCATTCCCGCAGTATCAATGATTACGTGCATATATAAACTCGTTCTCAAAGTCAATTCTAGTAGAAATGTAAAACATTAACAAGGTAACAGAGATGAGATTAAAAAAAGGCTCGAATGGTCTGTGCAATGATTGAGCTTGGAAAAATACATACTTCAAGACTACTTTAAATATTAATGGTGATTTTTTCATTACAGCTTTGTAAGACCGGCTGTAAATATTAACAAAATGTTAACAAAAAATGACTCACTACAATCTTTTCGACTTGCATTTTCAAACAATGTTGCCATATGTAATTATGTCCATTGTAATACAATTTGTTGATGGCTGGTTTTTGCTGAATTTGCTGAAAATCTAGGTATCAATAAATAACTTTTTTCCCGAACACAAACAGTAGACTACTTAAGAACTCTATGCATTATTCATGCATTCCATTTTCTTCTAAATCATATTTTGTTTATAACATTATTATTCTTAGCTCATTTTTTTGTTTCATTAATAGAAAGGAACATACAACATGAAGTAACTTTTAGCATTTCTGATAGAACATCTTGTTCATGTGCTTTAATCTTTTGTGCTTAATAGCCTCACCAGACTGAAGTACTCAAATTACTATTCTAAATACGATGTTATCAGCAGAAGCTGTCAAACCCGGATTTAGTTGCACTAGAGTTAGGAAGAGTTTTTCAGCTTAACTTCCCATAATTTGCAGTGCTAAAAATATGCTCTCAGATTTCAGATGAAAGTCAGATTGACATTTCTTGATAAAATCAAAACCCTCAGACATTACTTTTTCCAGTAGATGGCCTTAAAATAATCAAAAAAATCAGAGGAGAAAAAAAAAACAAACCTGCAGAGTTAATAATCTTACACAGTGTCATATAAAGCATTTTGCATTACAGACAAGCTTGAAGAAAAGAATCTGACTAGAGGCAGATACGCATCTCAGGAACTTTGGGAACACTTAAATAACTTCTTGTCTGCAGAAAGCACTACGTGAGAGCACCTTGGGACACTGGCTGTGCTCACCAACGGTAATGACATTTTAAGACCCAGAATGTGGATGGATGGCTCTTGGCAACAGACATAAATTGTAACAGTGCTAAGCCAGGCTACCTTCTGATGGGGAAGGGAAGAAATGAAGGTAGCACTATAGGTTCAGACATATTTGGTTTATAAACACCTTCTCTCCCCCATACCCAAGTTCTAAATTGAGGAAACCTGAGAGCGAGCTGAAAATCCTACCTGTTCTTGTGAGAGGTTGAGTTTTGAACTGGAACCCTTCTATACAGTAAATCAGAAAAACATAACACTCAGAAACTACCACCTACTCCGAACCATGGAAACACAACGATATTTTTTTTGTACAGTTATGCACTGCCCATTTTACTTAAAAAAAAAATTTGTTTTCCAAAACTCTGTTTTTCATTTAAACACTATACTAATGATTGTTCTTGTCAAAGCATATTTATTATACAACTTGTGATCTCCTCTACATGGTCTAACTTCAGAGCACTTCATTATCTTAAAAGGCATCAGAAAATGGTTTAACTTTTAGCCAACTTCTTCTATTAGGTGAACTTTCTTGAAGGAGATTCACAGAACAGACCCTCTCATAGTCCAGATCAAGGATGAGTAGAAGCAATTTAGGGATGATGAAGTGTTATTTGATAGGTTTGCACTTCATCACCTTTATCTCTATGATTGTTTAAACTTACCCAGCAATGCCATTTGCAGTGAGCCATAACCAGTATGCTTTGCCCTAATTAATCTTGTCATAATCTTACACACTGTTAGCTGACATTTTATAACTTCCAGCCTTTTGACACAGTATGGCATAATGAATATAACCTTTAACATGTTTCTTCCAGGCTAGTGAACACCACTGACTTCAGTACCTCTTCTTGCTGAACTTGTCAGCGAGAAGATGTAAGCTATGAGAATCCAACTCATCCTATGAAATGTTAAACTGACCAGGACCGTTTATAACAGACCAACAGACCTTTTTTGATTAAAGACACACACTACAATACACTTTCTGTATGTAGCTCGTGAAATACACTCTATAGATTATGGTGCTTGCATTATTTAGTGTTATGCTAGAAAATAACATTCTAACAGAAACATCGAGATGCTTGAATTTAGCGTCATTTTAAAAATAATCTCAAACCGCTTTTAGAACAGAATGATGCTATTGCTTCATCCTATGTTGAAGCATAGCCAAGGGGGAATCTGTCACCTGCATAGCAGCAGACAGCAAATACAGTAATTTGGTAATGGAGATTAAAAAAAAAAGTCTTTAGTTGAAAAAGACAAAAGAGATAGGAAATTGATATGCAAACCCTGATTTGCTGAATAAACCAGTTAAATTTCATCCCTTTCTGAAAACAGTCATGAGAGTCTCATCTGTGTGAGAGTTTCTGGTTGATTCAAAATAATTCTATCACCGCTTCCCAAAATTATGCGTCATACAGCACAAGAAATTAATGTAACCTCCAGAAATACAGAAATAATTTAATCTTAAACTTGTATTAATGCTTCCAAGCCATAAGGATTTCCTTTCTCTTTAAACTCAATAAAACAAATTTCCTTCTCTGTTACTTAGAAGGAAAGCCAGGTAGGAGTCTGCATATCTATCTAAGGGCACAGACCCGCTGTGGTTTCTTGGAGATATACAATAGATTTTGGGAAATGTGGATGAAATACAAGACTAAATGTAAGAAAACAGTGCTTGAATGCAGATTTCCCAAAAGACTGTCATATAACATTAAAACTGATGTGCTCCTGTGTGATAGCTAAGGGAAGAAAAGATTAAGGAAAGCAGTACATGGGATATGATTCTGATGAATTCTTATGGGCTTTCTGGGAGATTCAAAGGCAAAGATATACACACAACAAATGCTAAATAGGACGACATTAAAGCTTTTAATGATTTCAGGTAAAAAAAAATTTCAAAGGTTTTTTTAAAAGTTTTATTGAATAGAAGTATATTCCCAGCAAAGAACACAGAGATCTGCCATGGAAGATATGGGTTAGTAAGTCAGAAATTTATTTGGGAGGCAAAGTTAAACACCTTGAAAGTCAGTATGTTAATCCTGAATTCAGTCTTTCCTTTAATAGTCACCTGGGGTGAAGTTCCTATAAAACTGATAGAATAGGAACTGTAGTTAGACTGAATAATGCTGGGTTTTACCTACTGGAAGTTTGATAGGATACTATAGAGGCTGACCTACGTTAGGAATCATTAACCTTGGGGTACAAATATTACGCTTCAGGGAAGCAAGAAAGCAGTAACAGAAGACCTCTTACTGCACTTAATGACTCAGAGTATGATGAAAAGTCAACAAATTAAAAAAAAAGGTCTTTGAAAGATGATAAATTAGAAACCATTTGACATAAACAGCCAGGTACCTGGAAATGAACTTTAAAGAAAAAATGTAACGTTAAGAGCAGTAATGGTGAAATGAAGCTCATTCCACACGTGTATTTGCCTTGTTAATAATAATTATTTTTTTATCCACATAGAAACTGATTACCAGAGCACTATTTGAAGCCCACAAACTGCTTAATCCTATCTTTGAGCTTGGGGTTAGGTGTCTATAAGAGTAACTTTTAGTTATTTATATCACATGAAGCCTCAAACTTATTTCATTTTATAGACAGCACTACAGACTGCAATTGCATTAACTGAGTGCGAGATTTAAAAAACTCTCATGGGGTGATTTATTGTATGATGAATTGTTTTTACTGAAGTTTTTATTCTTCTCACATACAGATTCCCTTGGCACTCTTGTCAACTGACATTTAAACATGCAAATACCTGAAAATTCTGAGGCAACCAACATGGTTTCACAGTTGCTGCTAACTGTGGTACTGTCCAAGTTGCTTCTGTTATTCTTGTCCACATTTATGTTTTTTTTATTGCAGCTCATGGAAGGTATTGCCAATATCACCAATGCAGCAACAGCCATAGTCCATAAAATAATGAATTCAAATACTTGGCAGAAGAGGTCTCAGAAATGAAAGCATTTATATAGTTGAGGCTGTTGCAACACGCAGTATGAAGGCTGACAGAAGTTACCAAAAGCAACTTTGATCAAAAGTCTGTAACGTAATGTTACATTACATAGTAACAGAAAAGATGCAAGATAGAGAATGCCAGTAGGCCAATGCTAAACCAAACTAAAATAATTACATCTCCGCACGATAAGAGTTATAGGGCAAAGCAATGCATTACAAAGTAATGCACAGCCCTGGGAAAACATTGGCCTGGAAATAAATCTAAAAAATCTAATTACTTGTTCTAAGCCTGTAGCACATCCCACTAAGTCATGAAAAACATTATAAGGGCACTATCAAATTGAAAATCTTATACTACACAATTTGTCTTCATTAACACATATTTATTGTTTTGTAACACACACGTAATCTTTTGTTCATAATATATTTCCCCTTCACATCTTTCAGTGCTGCAACAGTATCAGGGTTTTCAATGTTACCCTGGGGTATTTAATTTACTGGATTTTTTTATTCTATCTACAACAAAAATAAATTGATGTTTGCAAATTTAAAACACTTAGCTCAGTGATGACCCACTCTACTATGGTGAATCATCTGAATCTTATTCTTGACCTTAATTTCTTGCCCTTTATATTATAGTAACATTTTTCCTTGCTGAAATTCTAACAATTAGATTTTCTTAAGCCAATAATTACTTTTGCTAACTCATTAAGGGTCTGTTCTCTCACCCTCTCTTTCTAGTGCTCTTTCCCACAGCTGAAGAGGTGCTGAAAAATTTTTTTTTTTCCTTTACTCCCTTCTGATGAAACAAGCAGAATCAAACATTTACACAGAAACTATTAGTTCTAATGTACCAGGTATATAATGAAGTTGTACTTTAGCATGATCACAAATATTTCATTTCTACTTCATGGTGCCAGCTGTACCTCCCTAGGAGCTGGGTGCTTACCAAACCTAACCTGATGAAGAATTATTATGTTTCCTCACCTG
Organism: Pterocles orientalis; assembly: GCA_011057875.1. Classification (NCBI taxonomy): domain Eukaryota; kingdom Metazoa; phylum Chordata; class Aves; order Pterocliformes; family Pteroclidae; genus Pterocles; species Pterocles orientalis. The sequence goes on from WKFP01014361.1 coordinate 161,042, forward strand.
GAAACTGACAACTCTTCCTGCCACTAAAATGTATGCTGTGCATTACAAATCTCTCCAAGATCCACATGAAAGAAAGAACAAGTATACAGGTCAAAAAGGTATGCTTTAGGAAACTTGGAAAGAATGAATAGTGTCATAAACAAAATAGGTTTACAACTGCCTCCAAGAACTACTTCATCAAATCGTCCTCTGCAGGGAAATAACAAAATTAACTACTGCTCTGGACTCAAAAAATCATTGTACATCCCTTTAAGAAACAGTTTTCCCAAATGTTTTTTCTTTTTTCCAGGAAAGTTTCAGAGTGCCAGGAAAATATACACTTCCATTCATCAAACGAACAATAAAATATTTTTGCAAGAACCTGCTCTCTGTATGTGTTAACATACATCGGCTTCATGCAAATTTCAATACATTTTTGTATTAACTCAGGGCCAAAAATTTCAAAGATAATATTCCAGGGATGACCCACAGAATGTAAAAGAGGTTTCATATAGTAAAGTATACACTCTTTTTCTTTTGACAGGTAATTCTCTTCGTAGCAGAACTACTGCAGACCCTTGTGAATCACCTCTTTCTTTGGGGGATGAAAATATTCCTCCAGCAGGTTACAATAGTTAATCTAGTTGCAAGAACAAGCTCAGGTGCGTTTTGCTCCAGTTTTTGTTTTTTCTTCTTCTTTTAACAAAGCTTCTGCTTCAGAATCTCATTATACTGCAGAGGAGAGAGCTGAAGTATTACCTGGATTAAAACTGTAAATACAGATGTGGCTCCACTACAGCGGTGTTCAGCCTTACGTATGTATTAAGTAGACGCTCTCCCAAACACATTTTCTAGGGTCTCACAAATTAACACCTGACCCTGTCAGGACTTCTTGGTTTTAGCAAGTCTTCAAGTTCTGTAGGGATATATTTGGCCAATATTAGTGGCAGGACTGAAATTTGACCAGACAAAACAAAGAAAAAAGTGTTTTTTCCACACTTTGCAGATGGGAAGGCACAGATACTTGTCATCAAGAGAATATTAATATTAAATATTTTTTTTAACTGTGAGCAATTGTTTAACCTCATCTCTGTTCACTGATAATTCTCTTCATACTGATCATGAAAGCAGTCCAGTTAAATTTCACTAGGAGGACTGCATGAAAAGTTAAGCACTGTTCACCTGGGATAAGTACAGTTCGCTCAAGGTCATATGAAATCTATTAGCAAAGGTGGCAATTTGAGACTGCTAGTTAAAATCTACCGCCTTAAGCATCAGCTCTTCTTTCATTTAAATAGTGTTTTCATCCATACACACTTGTGACTACTGAAGCTAATTGACCTAGACCTTCCTATCGTAGGAAGGAGGCAGGAAAGCAGAATTCAAAATGCAGGTTGTGTCTTAATTATAACCATGTGTGCGTTTGTGTGTGTATAAATACATAATGTATATACGTGCACATGACCTGTGTGCAATTACGGTGCTCTAACTCTCCAGTCAAGGTACATTCAAGCATCTTGCTTCAATTTTGGACCATTTTTGTCTCAGAGCAAACATCCTGTTTTATGACTACTAAAACCAAAATTATATAAATCTTAAAAGCAGAAATGTACAAATCTAGTGTATTTTCCCAAAAATGTAGAGTCTAGTTACACTGGCATTTCCTGACTTTTTTTTTTCCTTGATAAATTGTATGTTTACAACAGACTAAAGGCATAGCATTCTTCAGAAAATAATTTTCTTAATGGATAATATTAGTTATATAGAGTCTTTATGGTTCTCACAGTTTTGCCATTCAAATCCATATTCACAACATTTAAATATATTTTTATGTTTTGACTTATTTTTCCCTCTAATATTTACTTGAACATAGAAAGTCGTAGTTTCCTCATTGTTTGAGCAAGCATTTTAACTAGCTTGGAGGGAAACAAGGTAGTCAAGATCTGACTGCCCACACATGCAGTGCTCTGTATTTGCTACAAACCTAGTGGTTCCGAGACCTCCTTAACACCTAAGAGACTGTTTGGTACACGCAGGGCAGGAGTTGTACCTATGGATATAGTTGGACGTGTCTGATCTGTGAGTCCCGTAACAGCCCTGCATTTAAAGCCAACAGCTAGTAAACACTTTGCAACCTAGTAAGCGGCACAGTGGATTTATTTTTTTTAATATAAAGCATCACAGTAAAATTGAGCTATCCAATCAAACTTCTTACAAAAACATATTTTCTGAAATAAAAATCAGCTAAAAATACAGATGGTACAGTAGCACACATGAATAACAGAAAAATACCATCTTTTTAATGCAATCTGCAGCCACCAAACAAAGTAATTCCTTAACTTGGGAAAGCTATTCATTATCAAAAAAGGTTCAGTTTGGAGTATGTAGGAACACGGGAGATTAAAACGAAGTAAAATCCACTAATGATATTAATGGGAAGCAAACAAACAGTATTACCACTAGACATGAGTAACTGCGGTTGCAAAATAAAACAAAACAACACTGCAAACTTAAAAAGCAGAACTTGGACACCCGGATTCTCAGCTGGTGGTGTCGCTGCAGCTGAAGATTAAAAAAAACCCACAGAAAAGAAGAGCTACAGAGACTAGTTTATTAAGCATTAAGTGATTTGAATGTCTTATTTTCCATTTAGGTGCTAGCAGTAGATGCTGAGTCTGTATTCAAAGATAAGAGCTAGAGTTAGAACCGAGGTTAACGTTCAGGTTTAGAAAGACTGTGGTTGCACAGTCTGAACTGTTGCTAAATCCTGTCAGGTTGGTGGAGCGAAGCTGACATTAGGAGATAAAAGTGCCTTAGTTTTAATTTTTAGTTTAAGTATTTACTCCTCCACCTCAATGAAGGCTGGGTTTGGGCTTGGAAAAGCAAGGGATGAAATTAGTGCTGTAGTTAGCAAGAGCTATAGAAGAGAACTGAAAGCTGGTACAAGTCGCTCTGAATACCCATTTTTTCATTTCCAGGCTTCAATTGATTCCTGATCTTGGGAAAAGTTTAACGGTAGAATTGGAATCAGTTTGCAAGGCAATATTGCTGAAGAAATCATTATTGATAATTTTTCCAGGACTCTTGTAAGAAACAGAGTGCTACCAACAGAAGGCTTGGCAGCCTTAGGAGCATCAGTCTACTTGCAAATATGGAAGTACGGTCTTTCAAAATGAAATTAAGGACAATTCACAAAGGCAAGGATGCCCAAACAGTTTGACAAGCCAGCAGATGCCAACTACTGAGAGGTGTGAAGCAACTGTGCAGCTGTATGGAGCACCAGTACCCAGAGCAGCTGCATTAAAAGACATCAGTAGAACTACTTTCACAGTCTTTGAAGTTCCTGCCCACTACCCTAACCCTGCGATTGTTAAATGGCCCAACACTAGTTGTGCAGCCTGGGGAGATTTACTACCATCACAACCGCTCTTCTGGTTATATCTTCGGCGATTTGGGGGCAATTTCAGTTCATCTTAAGTAGGACTGTTCACTTCATTGTGAAGTAGCTGGTCAAGATCTCAGACTGCTGGAAGATGCCTTTGGGTAGGCTCCTTTATTGCCTCTTTTTATTGCTTGCAATTCCAAGCATGAGAGAGGACTACGTTTGAGGTCAGATTTGCAACAAGAGATCACTCTGTGAGTGCCATTTGCCCTCATCCCTCCTTAAGCACCTATTTTCTTTGCTTCCTCAGTAATTCTTCCATACAATACCAAAGGGGTTAGTAAGATACAGCAAGTGAGGAGCTTGAAAGGCTATACTACATTTGTTCCGCTTTTCTCTGTCAGAAAGATAAAAAAATTATCAAACCACCTATTTTTGTAGGTACACAAGTTCCATTGCCCTCAGCATCTCTAAGATTTTATCTATCCTAAAGGCTACACAAGTCCCAGTGGGATAGACAACCTCCTTCTACCCATCCACTGCATTGAAAAAAAAAAACAAACACTAAAAAACCCCCAAAGAAATAAATGAAGTGCTAATCCAAAATACGAGTTGAGTTTGTTTGTTATCAGCAGTATTACTAAAAAAAAGGTCATATTAGCATTCCTATTAAATTGAAAAATGAACTCTAAGAAGGAGCAGAAAGCATAACAACTTTTTTTTTTCTTTTTAGCAACCTGAAGAAGTCATACAATCTTAACTTTGAACAGTTAAGATTAAAAAGCAAAGCCAAGGAACACCACACCGAACAACAGCCAGATGTTTAAGGTCTCTCAGAAAGACATGATAAAATCATTAGTGGCTACTAAGCACAATGATCTGGAATGCAATTCCTCAGGAAATTGCTAGTGCCATTGATTGGACATGGGAGGAAAAGATCATTCTACTCTGCTCTGCTCCTTCTGTATTTGTTTATTGGCTGCTGTTGAAGACATAAGGTATTACGAGAGGTGAGCCTACAGTCTGAACCAATATAGTGGGTTTTTTTGTCCTGAAAGCTCAGTATGTGCACCCAAGATTCACTGTAACCATGAAATTTTCTGGTACGTCTAGGATATTGATAAAAAAATGCAGGTGAAAATAAGATAATTTGGGAATACAACTGCTAAGTGTGCGACGCTTCAGAGTGTGCTAAACAAAAGAATGGATTTGAAAATCCTTACACTCAAACAAGAATGAAGAATTTAATATGCTGACACCTACCTGTTGTGTTAAAGTAAACTATACTTAACATGGTTTCTATAGAGTAGTCCATTCTAAAATAAACCTGTTTTTTTTTTTTGCTTTGATAAAACAACATATTTAGCTTCCACAAATATCAATATAAACTAATAAATACCTTTGGAATAATTCTGATTTACTAGCATCTACTGCTTGTAAAAAAAAAAAAAACGAAACAAAACAAAACAGTATTAGCACTGTACAATATTGCCAAAGCCTATGTAATTTGAATTTAGAACAGATTAGCAGATACATGCCCAAAGCAGTTTTCAAGCAAAAGTCACTAGTCAAATATGAGTATGATTCCTTGGAAGTTAAATTTAGGGATTATGTTATGTAACATATCAATCATTAAGAGATTTTATAATTATGGGTGATGAGCTCAAAAATAGTAGCATAGTAAATGATGTTGACGACAGGCATTATACAGAACAACCTCAACCCGTTCAGAGGGAGGTAAAAAAAAAGAAGAAAGTATTTCACTGCTGCTTGTAAAAATGTTCAAAGATGTCAGCCTGCTCAGTTCATCAAAGAAAATTTGAGCAGTGACTTGACAGCAGTAGACAAGCTCTTCCAAAGGGAAAAAATAGGACTTCTACAGGTCTCTAACACACAAAGGCTTAACACAACTCAGTAGCTGGAAGCCGAAGCCCAATTCAAACTAACCATTTGGAAAAAACTACCAAGAAAAATCATTCATTTTCTACCTCCCAATGTCTTCAAATGAAAACTAGACATCTATCTAAAAAAAATACATTTCAACCAAACACAAGCAATTCTATGCAGTGCTTGAATATACTGTTGAAAGAACTATTTGAAATACCTGTAAGATCAAAATATATCACAGGACAAGCTTGGTCTTACATTTTATACACATAGTTTCAGCACCTATGTATTTATAACACTAAACACTTCTTTTGTTTCTTTGTCATGAAATGTTTTCTCAATCATACAATTTTCTCAATGTTTCCTTGTTCTTAGAAACATTTACAAAGAGAGACACCCTATAGTGGTATTTATTGTCTTTCTATGGTTCTGATATACATTTCTTACTGTTAATAGCCTGAAAACTATATACAACTGGTTTACACTTCAAACTACTCAATCTACCTAAGATTTTTTTTTTTATTCTGCAACTTTGTCATTTGTGTACAATAATATAATTTGAAGGTTTCTTTTAAAAGTTTTCTATGTAAGAGATTCCATTTTTTCTTGTTCAGTTTGGTACTTCTATTGCTTTCCACCCTCAGAAAGCATTACAGCATGTTCGAATCACTATAATTATTTTCCTGCAACTCACAGTTCACCCTATAATTCTATTCCAAATCATACCACGTGTAAAATACATTCTCAACAAAATGTGTGAATATGCTCAGCTCTATTACAAACCAATCTAACTTCTTATGCTCAAAAATTCCTTGAGATTGTTACAATACTAGAACTCTGAACAAGGCAACAATTTTCCTTCTTACTCACACTTCTTTTTTCAAATGGGAATTCTTAAAGTTCTTGCAGTCCGTTCTCCTGCCCAGTGTCAGAGTTTGGCATTCTGGAGCTATGGACCATCTGACTTTTGCATAGTAAATGATCTTCTTCTTTGAAAGATTAACACTTGCAGGTTGGTGAACTTCAATTATTATTATTAAAAAAAACACCCAATACAATGTTAAGAATACCTTTATATTTCATGCTGACACCATGTAATATTAACAATCAAAGCTCAGCCACACTTCTGGTCATTCAACCATCTTTCTTCAACTGCTTTCCAGGCACTGCCGCCGCGGTCCAACGCTACAACATGCACGTCACATACCTGGGAACTGCTGAGTGAAAAGAGTTGCAGTCTCTGCAATCCAATAGAGAAGTCTCATCCTGACTGAACTATACACCGCTACCCAAAATAGCATTATTGAACTGCTCTTTGTTCACCATGCCTTGGATATTAACAAAGGCACTCAGGCATGCTAGAAGCCTTAGTGAGTTAGTGGGAGACTTTCAAAGCATTCCGAGTACTACTCTGCATCCGCACATAAATTAAGCAACCTAAATACCAAGTTTGACTTGCTTGCTTTTGTGCTATCCAAATGTTTCCGCTTTTTTAGGATGGAGTTAATCTACTGTGAGAAGCGCAGTGCCACGTTTATTAATCAAACAAATTTAAGTTTATCAAATACCTTGCTACAGAGTTGATTCTTGGAAACAACAAAAACAGTCAACTGCAAACACACATTCGTGTGACCTTTCTCTCATACAGCTCGTTATATGAGTGGCCCCTTGAAGCCAACAACACCATTGGTGTAGCAAAGTGACAGTAAATCACAGTAAAGGATTCAGGAATAAATTAGAATGAGAGTATCACAAGTATTTCCTGTGCTCATAGAAGATTTTTTCTATGTGCTGTGGAACAGTGATTTTCAAAAGAAAGAAGCCACCGATAACTGAGCGTATGAGCCCTCACTCTGTTTTACCGCAGACTGAAATATGCCTTTGTGCAGGTGACTCAGAGAACGTTGTTCCTCATTTTCTCAATCCATATAGCCTACACAGTGCTTACCAGATTGCTTCTCAGACGTGTATGCCTAAATAGTTAATACTTCTGTTACTACTGGTGCCACTGTAGTACAAATTCTGTAATGACTGAGATGGGCTGAATAAAATGAGCATATAAATTGTAACTCATGATTTGATGAAACTCCTACTTTTTACTCTTCACGTTCATATTAATAGTGACAATTTTTACGCCTTTTTTAAAATTAACTCCCTTGTGAAATATATTTACTCTGTGGTTTCTAATTGAAAATAAGAATTTTTAAATTTTTTTGTGCTTCAGTCACAGAAGTTATTATTACATTATCAAGCTTGTAGAAAATAAACTATAACGTAGTTACAGTTGTGCAAGGTATAGAAGACTACTTCTCCCTTTAGGCATCTTAATGACTGAAACCAAACTGCATAAATACTAGCAAAGAGCAGGTAAAAAGAGTATGATTAAAAAAAAACAAAACAAAACAAAACAAGACAAGTTTAAAATTAAATTAAAACCCGTGAAGTTCACTTAGTTCCGATTTAGCTTACACATATGCATAAAGATTAACACATCTACTCCAGTAACTGTCTCCCTACAGTAGGAAAAAGTCAATCTTTTCCAGGATCAGAGCCAATGTTACCCAAATTGCAACCATATTTTTTCTCTCACACCATGTTAGAAAATTTACATCTGTCATAACTGAGACTATTATCTGGATTGTTCTGCCATTTAACAGATGATAGGTCCACATGTAAATATTAAATTGATTAAAAAAAAAAAGAGCTACAGAAAACCCAACAATCACCAGAGATAAGCAGCCACAAATTCTGAAAACTCAAAGCCACTTTTTACATTTAGAGAGATAAGAAGCATGTTACCTACTACATGAGAACTTTTTAATATAAACAATTTTATTTTGCACATACAGTGTGCATAAAGCCAAACCACTGTTGTATCACAAAGGTTAGCATGCAGTGAACAGCTTTTTCTTCATCAATTGTAAATATCTAATTTACTATCCTGAAGACTAGAAAGTCGATTCACCAAATTCCTATTACTAAAATTGACTTTCACAAAACCATTATAAAGATCACTATGTTATCTTAGTATCCTCCAGTGCTCACAATTTTAGTGAAAGAAAGAAGATTAAAGACAGATTTTGTGCCCACTCTCTATGTAGCTAAATCCCTAAAATAATCATTAGTCATAAAAGCTGCAGCCCATCAGCTAAACACCATAATAAGGGGCTACCATCTTGATTATATATGCTTTGAATGGCTGATTATAGGAGTTTAGCATTTTAAATTGATAGAGAAACACTCACTGTTTGCTAAATTTTAATGGCTATCCAACAGCGTTATTTTTAAAACTGCAAAATAACATGAGTTTCTATAACCCTTTTTCTAATTCTGAAGTCAGTATTGGAACTTGCTATAGTGTTTTGCTTTTTTTCAATCAAAGAAATAGGAACAGATTTTGAAAAAAAACCCTATGTTTAAAGACACTTTGTACACTCTTAAAGAACTGGCATAACTGGAAGACAGAGACCAAGTTCATTTGAAAAATATCTTTACGGACTACTAACATTAGTTTTAAACAAAAGAACAATGTTGTGAGAAGGTGGTGGTGCCTACTCTGCAGCCACACACTGAGCGGTCCCACCGCTCTACAGAGCATGATAAAATGATTGCTGCTTGGCTGTATTTTCTAAGAGGAACTATATCAAGAGGTAGACATACCTGAAGTCCTTATTCATTTATTATTTAGCCAAAACATTTTCCAAACTTCATTAGTATGCGCGGAAGTGCCATGCAATTCATTTCTTCAGATTCACCAGGATAAGCTACTTGCAAGAGAAATGAGGCAGGTTACAGCATCACTGAAAGGCACATGGGACACTGCACACAAGGCTTAGCCTGCCACTGCCATCGAACCACTGAGCAAACTTTCTGATAACAAGTAGATCATTCTGGCAAATGGTGTGTGTTTGTTTATTGTGGGAAGTTAGTGATTTTATAAAATAGCTTTGCATTCATCTTCCTTTCATGCAGTTGCTCACAATCACCAGGAACATTTCCACAAAGAAAACACACACACAGCAAGATCTGTTTCTTTCATGTTTACTGGTTCCTGTTATTTTTCTTCATTTAAAATGGTGGATTAGATTAGGATAAATAAGCAAATAATAACTTTACCAAAGAGAATTAGAAGAGGAAGATGGTACAATAAGCAACAAATTATTTTACGCAAAACACAAAAGACAGACGGGTAAGCAACTGATGTGTTTCCCTGGATATATTCTCAAATTTTTAAAAAATTGTGCCTTAGTAATCTTTATCCCAAATAGAAGTTTTCCTAATTTTTCCACAGGCATTAGTAACTCTGTATTACAATGTTTCAACTAGTCGCACTGTAGCTAACAAGATGGCATTTTAAAGACAGCTAAATCAAATGAATGTCTTTGTTCCCTCCTCTGTGGATTCAGCTGTGAGTTAGGCCAGCGATGACAAGCTGGCATTAGCTCAATACCCTGAGTACTAACATCTTTGTGAACCCAGCCAGGACAATTTGTTTAAAAGCAGTACACTCGGATCACCAGGTGATAGAAAGTCTGTTCCTTGTGGATGCAAACACTGATGGTAAGAGGATGAAGAGAAAAGATTTAGGGCATGAAAAATAAAACTCCTTCCTCTCCAAACTACAGATCAATTTGAAATAATGTACGCAGGGTTTTCTATGGTATCATTTAGTTCTGTCCCACAGAACACCTTAACACAGCTCTTCATTTTCAATCTAACATAGCAGATAGGAATGCAGACCTGTGATTTATCATTTTTTTATTAAAACATAAAGTACATTGCACATGTGCTCATAATTTATTCACTTAAGAAGTAATATGTTCCAAATATCTGAAGTCCATACAACTAAGCAAAATGAGTCCTACAGATGAGTCATGTAACTAAGAACTGGAACCAAGAGGCTAAGAGCTTTCTCTGCTTTCCTACCTGAAAGGAAGAAAACAAACAAGTTTCCAACAGTTTTAGCACATCTACATTTGTATCTCAGTTGCATCAGCTGCACTGAATCTCTGCCTCATTTTACATGAGCTAACATTAAATAAAACTGCACAGTAGAAATTACACTTTCAGTTAAAAAGTACGTCTGCAGGAATTTTCAAAACAGTTACAAGCATGTAGCAAACAACCTTGGTAATCATACTTTTATGGAAAGGGACTTATCTGCCTCTTGGTTTTAATAATGTAATTGTTACATATTTTTCATGAAAAAAACACCAGATTGTTTAATTCTATTTGCTGTGCTCTGTCAAACCACTTTTCTTGTCTTCAAACAATGGGATCCAAAAGGATTTTGCATGAAGAGGGGCTGGAAGTCACAGGTTACTGTTTCATCTTAGGGATGAAGAGAAAGTAATAATGGGTAATGAATAATGGTGACTAAAACAAAGTAGACAATCTGGACAAAATCTAAATAAAAACTGCAGCTAAACCTTCACAATTATTAAGTGTAGGAAGTGCTACTTGTGAAGTAAAACCAGTATATACTGAATACCTGATAAAAAGGATTATAAAAATCAGCGAAAGTTGAGGATGTATGCAAACACACCTAAGAGACTGAAAGACTGTAACATCAGGACGGTACTAGAAGTATAAAATTCTGCAACATCAGATGAATTTAGGAGAACAGAAATCTAGATGAGGTATCACGAAAATATAGTGATAATCAGAAATGTTATTTGGAGAAAAACAATGGAAACTCCTTTTTCAGTTAGCTGAAATTGGCAATGAGCTGAGAGGTAAATGAGAAAGGATACATAGACAGGATGAGAGATCAGCTTGTTTCTAATATCTGTGATTTCTAGAGCACTGTCAATATCACAGAATCACATATTGGTTTGAGTTGGAAGAGACCTTAAAGTTCATTTAGTTCAATCCCCCTGCCATGGGCAGGGACACCCTCCACTAGCCCAGGTTGCTCAAAGCCTCATCCAGCCTGGCCTTGAACCCCCCCAGGGATGGGGCATCCACAGCTTCTCTGGGCAACCTGGGCCACTGCCTCACCACCCTCATAACTTCTACCTCGCCTTATGATTTTTCAGTGCTTGAACAGATTTTACTAATACCCACTTCAGAAGCTATGCAACTCCACTTCTCCAAACCCGAAAATACATTTCAAGTATTTTTACGATGATTGTAACATTTTACAACAAGCCATCAACGTGCACATTTACAATGCAATATAATTTTGCTTAATGGATAAATTTCTGATGTTTTAACATCTTTCTGGGGCAAGACAGGACACCACAAAGGTTAAAACACCCACGAGCCCTGACCCTTACTAATGTTGCTGTCAGCAGTAGGGATGCAACACATGCAGTTGCAGATCATATTTCTCACTGCATTAAAACATAGAAAAATGTGTAGAGATTCATGACGATTCACTAGATCAGCATCGAAACCATTTAGCTGTAAATCACTCGTTGGACTTACAAACCATTCAGAACACAAAAAGTCTCTTTGATGTAAAAATATACTGGAAGCATTTCAGAGGAAGAAAGACCCTCGTGCAATGGAACAGTATACCCTGCTACTGTAGATAAAGAGGAGAAGCTTAAGTCCTAAATCAGCTTCAACTCTAGCACTGCTGAACAGCAGAAGAGTCTATCAGCACAGGTACCACAGCAAACACAAGGCGAGTGTAGCAGCCCTTTGCTAATGATAGCATCACATACAAACAATGAAGCCAGGAAAACATCATAGTGGGATGGTTCCTGGCTGCCTAAGGTAGCATTAGGACATACAGTTATTACCTTGAGCAGATTACAAAGACTCTTGCCACTCTAGTGCGCAGACTGGTTTGGGATTAGCAAGTTGAACATTTAAATATCATGAAAGGTTTCTTAATGATCTTATGCATAGGGTATTATTGATCACAAATTGTCATAGCGCTATTGCGCCATTTCACCAGATTTTTTCACGGGCTTTACAAATACACAAAAATACATGTCCAGACATCTTTTTCACTGAATTCTAATATATACTACATGCAGTACTCTCTCCTAAAAAGCCGAAGCAAAAAACATTACTACTGGATAGTACTCTATAATAGTAGCAAAAAGGGTATCCTGACAAGATGTAACACTAAGACGATACGCATATCGAACACCAGATCTATTCTCTACTAGCAAAGGCTAATGAAAAAAGCTACTTCTATGAGATAAATCCCCTTTTAGGTATACATGCTGATAAACACCTGATGACATTTGAGGTTTAGTGAAATCTACACACATATACAGGAGATTAAACATGTTTCATCCACCTCTTAGTCCTATGATACAAGTCTGAACAACAGCTTCAACAACAGTGTCAGTTACATCTTGAACCAGACTTTTGGCATCAATATTTACTTTCACGCCAAAATCACTTACAGAAAAAGCTTTTAAAGCCTTTTCATATAAATTAACAATCTAAATTATGAAATCTATTTGGTTTCAATTTAGTAGTATAGCTGGAAATACTTCTCCAGAAATTTAGCTTACAGTTACAGGCACTGTAACTTTGTCACAAGTCTCACACTATTTAACTCTTTGTTCCTTCTCAATAATTCATGAAACTGGAGCCCTGAATTTACTGGAGAATTTCAAGTTTCAGTTAAAAGCAAGCAAATGAGTTTCACAGCAAAGGAGAAAAGTATTAAATCCAACATAAAGAAGCAAAACCAATATTTTTCTACATACTAAGCAAGTCTCATGCTCCCTTACTAACAAGGCAACAATCATTTATCATTTTAACATGCATGGAGAGAATGCTGTAACATACCCACAGATGTAGAGCAGCACAATATCAATAGTGAAACAAGAAAAAAACTTTTTCTCAAATGGAAATACATCACTTGAACATTTAATTTTCAAGAGTATAATTTCCTGTATTTTAGAAACTTACTACTGTAGGCATTGACGTAAGATATAGCCTAACAGAGATTCTGATCAGATTTGAAACTTCCTGAACTTGATTCACACTATTATCTCCATTTGATTTCCTACAGCTGGTCTGAAGAGGAGTAAAGAGCTGATTAGACTGGCGACTGAAACATTTTCAGCAGGTGGAAGCAAAGAGCAGAAAAAAACCCCCATGTTTACTTGTACAGAAAGCAGACAATTTAAGGGGTGATCTTTTCTTCTTTTTGAAAAGCTATTTCAGCTTTTGCTAAAACCATTAGTAAAGTCTAACGAATCATTCCTCACCGTTTTACTAAGTTATATGAGGCCTGTGAAAGACATAAGAACTATGCTTTTCATGAGCACTCTTCTCTCCCATAGGATAACCCCTACTTAAATGGCCACCTCCCATTTTCTTTCTTCTCTGAAATAGCACTACTTACAGTTTAAATCATTACCTTAAAAAAAAAATATCCCACCCCAAACCAAAACACACCAACACCAGTATCTCAAATTGAAGCGAGATCCCCTACACGGCTCTAGTACTGAGCATTTCAGACAAATTCTTGCTCAGTCCTATGGTAACTGGAACCCATTGGCCAGAGAACCACAGAAAGTCATCTTACTGGAACAGGACAAACTTTCTCAAGACTGCTGACATACGAAGCACACAATACAATGCTTTATGATTAAATGTATTAATTACTTCTTCCCTACATTGTTACAAATACCTTCTACCTTCATAAATGACATTATATTTCTTATATCTCTGCCTTTACTGTCTCTCTTGGCTGACCTACTACTTTAATTAATTGTTTGGCTGGCAATAAAGGAACCATCAATTAAACGACAGCTTTCTTAGTCATACTTCAAAGTCAAGCCTGAGAAAAAAAATTTAAGATAATTAAAACACTTTCAAATATTAATACTTCCCTTTGTTACAACAGATTTGCTTCTTTGTTAGTAGACAATGAAAAATACTGAAAAAAACCTGCATCTGCAAATATCTTCTCTAATATGCTGGAAGTCAACCCTTAGAGCACATACGTTTGGTGTACTGTATAAAGCACAAAAAATTCACCCTACTTTTAACTACTTTCTTTTTTTAATAGACCTAGGTAATCATTACAATTCTTCTTGGACTTCAGCAAGGAGATGACACAAAAGATGCTCTAACTCTGATTTTAATGCCATGAATCAAAGGTATTAGGTGTAGACTCCAAGTTAAAAAAATACACACTCAAAAATTCTAATCCACACACTCAAACATTCTGATCCAGATTAGTGTCATTTCTTTGCAATTTCATTAAAAATTCACTGCAATAATGCAAATGAAACAGCCAAAACAATACAAACCTTTTTAAATCTTATATCTCCAGTTGACTGAATCAATTTATAATATTAAAAAATGAAAAAAAATAAATAACTTCTGTCTACATTTCATTTCTTAATGGTTTACTTTTCTTCAGTTCACAAAAGCAAGTTAGCAATTAATCAGGTAATTGGAGCGCTTCTGCAATTAAAAATGGGATGCCAAGAAAGCAAACACAAGGATTTTTGCACGCTTATGGTATCGATGCATTGAAAGCTGATGAAAGCTTATGCTCTCTTCTACCTTAAAAGCAGCAGAGTCATTCCCTCACAAGCTTTTTCTTGCAAAACACCAAGCACATAACAAACTAATTCTCCTCAACCCCAGAAGTCTGCATACAGATATCTCCAATATCCACTATGACCTCAGAGGTCACAAAATCAAGAGGATCAGAGTGAGGAACACAGCGAGACATAAATACCTCCTATTCCAACCTGTGATTTCTTTCAGTAAATTACCCATACAACATAACAAAGTTCACATTACACAAGACAGGCGGAGCCTACAAGCAAACATAGTGCCCTTATAAACACATAGATAAATATTTTGGAGATGGGATGGGGGAAACGTTTCTTTTTCTCTCCGTAACTTTTGAAAACTGGAAGCATGTGCGTAGAGGCATGTTTGTGTACATCTACACAGCTCAACAGAATCAAGAATGTATTCCTTTGCTGAGTATTTCCCACCGTGCTGCTGGAAAACCCCTGCTGTGGAAACAAGTTCCACTGCAAGACGGTCTGGCCGGGCAGCCAGGCAGCGCAGCCTCCAGGAGGTACTGTTACTCTGGAAGTGACACTGCATGCCTCTGCCCTCAGGGCAGGATGCTCAGCTGCAAATAAAGAGAAGTGGCAACTTTCATCTCTGCTACCAGACAATTCTGCCTCCAGGGCAAGCCTCATAGCAGATATTTTTTTCATGTCAGCCCCACAGCTTGCCATCCAAAGCCCAGCAAGACCTCCTGCCTGGAGTGACACAGCTCTGGCTCCAGCATACAAACCCATGCCACGCTGTGCAGGAGCTACAGCCAGCCTTTTCTCTGTTGCAATGATTTAACTTCTGTTTCCATCACAGCTAGGTAAGCAGAGTTTTGTCAATCTCGGCAGCTCCTGCCTCAGAGAAGCTGCACAAAACCAGCGGCTGCAATCCCGGACTGGAAGCACGTGGGCAAACGCCACTTTGCGTGCCTGCTGCTGCAGGGCAGGTGCTCCTTTGGAAGCAGATATGCCGTACATCATGGTAACCATCCAACTCTCCTTTTCTGGTAGCACAGCGAGTCACTGCTCCCAGCCTGTAGCATTAACGCTGCAGTTTTTGCTTTTCAAGGTAAAGCTCTTATTGCTAAGTGATCTGCTTCACACCACCACTGCGAGGGAAATTTGGAAGCAGTGTTGCAGTACTTCCCTAGAAACAACCAGTGAAACTTATCTAGGAGAACTAATGAAACTAATCCAGAAAAATCCATTAAGAGTGGTCATAAGAACTGAACCTCACTGGAGGGAAGAATTCTCCAACAAGGCCCACAGCTTATTTCTGCTGGCAACCTCGTTTGGTCCTGAAAACAGCATCACAAATGAGAAACAGAGCTGCTGCTGCAGAATGCACGAAGCCCTTCCCTCATCTCATGTTGCATTCATTAAAACATTGTGTTTTCCATGCACAGCCTAACTTAAATATAACCCCTTTTTTGCCAAAACAGTGTCTTTTTTCTCCTAAACCTGCAATACACTCTTCCATTTTTATTCAGAACACATAAAGCTTTGCCATATATTAAACTCATACCATCTGAGGTAATCACATGTGTAAAGACACCTATTTACCTATGCAACTTCTATAAATACACATATTTAAATATAACTACGTAAGCGTATCTAACAACTAGCTGCACCTTTATAGACAAAACACTACTCAAAATAGCTGAAACTATAGTTACTTCTGAGTGACTTTAGTGCATTACATGTGTCAACGCTGTTAACGTTTCACTGGATATCTGCTGTTTCAAAGCCACAAGGACACAATCCAACTCAATTATAACCCACAGCTGACCTGTGAAGCTGTTATTAGCTGAACTTAGAAAAGAACCACCAGTACCACAAAATTACTCGGTACACACGAGTCTGATTTTCATGGTTCATGTATCATGTTTCACCGGTCATAGAGATACCTCTAAAAGCAGGTTTTGACAGACTAAGCATAGTATATAAGATTAATAGAGCAAACAAAACCAAAATAACGCTTTTCTTCTTCTAAGTACAACAGAGAAGTCTATGTTTTAGAAAATCTTTATACCACATCACAGTACATCCTTCTCCGTAGAAACAAGTATTTTTCCTCCCAGACGTACTGCTTTTCTCAAACCACATAAAGTGCTATATACATTACCATCATATTGTTTGCAAAGATTTCATCAGGCAATCTATGTCAGTCTGTAATTTATGGAGAAATTTAAATGACTTTGTAAGTACTGTGTATAAACAAGATGACCACATATCCAAGAAAATCCTTATTTTTTTTCCTTTCTACTCCTCACATAGTTCTGGGAAGCAGTGAAAGAAATAGAGAAAGAAGGAACTAAGACACATGTAATTCTGAATATTTACAATACTGTTAATTAACAATGTGTTATATTGTGTAGTTCCCAGAAATCCAATGCAACAATCATATAGCCATATATACATCCAGGAGCAAACATCCGGTGTAAACTGTCATTGAAAAATAGTAATAATATTAAAACCAAAAGCTAGTTGAGTACTGGATGTTTTGAAGACATTTCAAGACAAGACACAATGGAAGTGACCTTGCTGGCTACCCATTTCAGCAGCAGCTATTCTACAGCCAGCTTGAAATTACTGACTGCCAAGTCTTTACTATATACTTACAGTACATTTGTCATACATAAACATATTTGTACATTATGCAAACATTTATCATTTTTTCCCCATCATTGATATACTTTTCTTTATGAACCCAATAGGGTTATGTACTGCCAAAGTGTTCCTTGAGATGTGGGGGCCATATCTACTATCACAATACGAGTGTGCGTATTTTCACTGTGCACTCATAGGGCCTTCTGCTCCTCAAAAGACTCTGCATCTTTTGTGTGCGTGTGCATACGCACAGGCATAAAATTGTGCTTAGAGAGGCATGTCACATCCTCAAGCATTACCATTAACCTCTGAGGCAGTTTAATCTACAGACTTCTAAAAGAAAAATTCAAAACCTACAAACTTGTCTACATATAATAAGACCGCACTACAACTCTTACACCTGCATTTGTAAAAACATCTTTCACACAGCTCTCACGGATTTCAACGTGAGCGGTGTCTGTTCAATGCTTGTGAAAATGAGACCATGTGAATTTATCACAGTATGACAAGATTTCAATGCACCGTAATCTGAGAGGTCCTTCTGAGGTGCAAAAGGCCAATAGAACAGGCTTAATTTAAACAAATGATGCAACACAATTGTTCTGCAGTTCCTCAAGAACAATTCTTTCATCACTGACACTAAAGATATTTCTCAGTGGGAAAAAAATCTAACTTATTTTTATTCTTTTCATTGTGAGTTACCAAGAACCTAAATTTCTAATAGTAAGCTGCCCAAAACCCTAGATGTAAGGGAGAATTTTGTTCATAATTTCATACATATGAAAGAACAACTCTTGCACAGAAGAAAAAAAAACCTATGACTTCAGTTATCTTCACTGAATTATTGCTGATGGGATAAGATTATTAGTAAGAGAGGACTTACTTTAAAAGGAGATAGAGCATATTTTTAAAACTGGTTTACTGGAAGACTTGAATAACATAAAACAACACGTTACTTACAGATGTCATCCTGATTCAGTTAGTATTGTAAAACTAGAAGCTAAACATTTAAAGCAGAAAAAAATACATTCCTCTGTAGTCAAAGCTCTTAGCGGGGTCATTAACATTTTGGAAGCGATTACACATTTGCCAAACGGGCCTGTTTATTTAAAGGCATTAAGTGAGAGTACAGCTGCCCATCGATATTAAAATTTATCTCACCTGGTTTTAGACTGTTGCACTGGAAACATCCACTTTTGAGCTAATCACCCTGAGCTCTGCTTAAAATTGTTGAGGGTAAACAGGCACTTCGGGTGATGTATGAGGCCTGTTTCAGACATCCGCCTCATGATGAGACAAACTACACCTTAGAAGCCCTTATTTTTCTCCATTTGCTGTAAAAATGTCCTACGATGATAAGTTACTAGTCTAAACAAAGGCAGTGTGTACAGTTTGGTGGGATGTCACTTGTAAAAAGTAAAGTCAACTTAAATCCAGCAAGGGTGTCAATATCCTAGAGAAGGTCTACCTCAAACGTGACCTTGGCACTACAGCCTACTGGGCAAGGCTAAGGATTCAGACACAGCAGCGGACTGGGCATACAAATGGGTATACTTGAAAGCATGACAGAAGTAAGTGTTTGCTCTTAGAAAAAAATAATTTAAAAACCTAATGTCACTGTCATTCAGAGAGATGGGTAGAGTCCTATGATACTTTGATCAATAGGCAAGGAATGACTAGTCCATCATAGTGTCCAAGTTGTTCTTGATGTACGGATGACTAAATCTTTCTTGGAGATTCTCACTCAGTAAATATTCTCTAACACTGATATACAGAGCAAGCTCATGAAAGATAGTCACTTTTAGTTTGAGACTTTTATAGCCTATTTGCTTCTTAAACTGAAATCACAACTACACTATTTCAGTTCACTGACATCCAGTTCTTAATAACACATTATCAATTGCTGACATGGTTTGTCAGCTGACTTTACATTATATGTGGTAATTATTAATACGACAATTATTTCATTAACTTTGTTTGCCTTTTATGACACACTGGTTTTGATCACCCTGATTACTCCAACTAAAGAAGAGGTCATTAATTGTTTTGTCTTACAGAAGTGTACTGCAAGGTATGCAATAACTGCCTGACTGGCTAACTTTCACTCTACTATGTACTTTAAAAGAAATAAAGGTGGTTAATAGCCACCCACCCCCCCAAAAAAATGAGTATGACAACCTGGTATCAAACTTTCAACCTCGTCTGAACAGTTTCCATCAATACATAACATGGATCATACCGAGCTAGTCTTATGGCATGAGCATTTCCTGTCCAAAATTTAAAAAAGACAAGGTATGTATCAAAGATTTTCTCAATATTTATCAAATAGTTTACAAGTACACACCTACTAACATAAAGTTCAATAAGATGCTTCAACTGCATGAACACCCAGTTGAGCAGGAATCCCTAAGAGGGATTACTTTTTACTCAGCTGCCAAAGATGCAGAGACTGCACTAACTCACGAGTGAGTGTACTTGAAAGAGCTGAACCTTAAAGTAGTGTTTGAAAAGACTCATTTTGCTAGACTGGCTGTAAATGGAGAGATATGCTTCAGGGCTGCTGCAGCTTTGATATCAGCTGTTACCAACTTGAATGGGGGGAACAAGGGCACAAAGCAAATGTACTGACCCAGTCTTACCGTTCACAGATCACCATTCACATGCTCAGTATTTTTGGTGTTTTCAAATGCACAAGCAGAAGTAAGATGTCCACATTCTGCCTGTTTTTCAAAGAACTGAAGCAAATACCTGCCCTTACTAATCTTGATTCCTTTTCCCAGACAACCACAATATAAAATTTGTAGAGATTTTTTTTAATTAAATATAGCAAGAATGGTATCTTTTGATACAGTCACCACATTATGCAACCGATATATATTGTGGCATATAATATCTGTACTGGGTTTGCATGGCAAAGTTTTGGTAGCAGGGGTCCTATGGGGGTGGCTTCTGTGAGAAGCTGCTGGAAGCTTCCCCTGTGTCCAACAGAGCCAGTGCCAGCCGGCTCCAAGATGGACCCAAGGCCGGGCAAGGCTGAGTCTTGTTGCAATGGTAGTAGTGCAACATAGTTAAGAAGGGCAAAAAACTGCTGCACATCAGCCGGGAGAGACGAGTGAGAATACGCAGGAGAAACAACTCTGCAGACCCCAAGGTCGGTGCAGAAGGAGAACAGGGGTTGCTCTAGGCACCAGAGCAGAGGCTCCCCTGCAGCCCATGGTGAGGCAGCTCTGCCCTGCAGCCATAGAGGTAACAGGGGAGCAGATCCACCTGCAGCCCAGGGAGGACCCCATACTGGAGCAGGTTTGCTGGCAGGACCTGTGACCCTGTGGGAAATCAATTCTGGAGCAGCCTGTTCCTGAAAGACCGCACCCCGTGGAAGGGGCCCACACTGGAGCAGTTCATGAAGAACTGCAGCCCATGGGAAGGACTGACATTGAGAAGTCCATGGAGGACTGCCTCCTGTGGGAGGGACCCCACGCTGGAGCAGGGAAAGTGTGTGAGGAGCCCTCCCCTGAGGAGGAAGGAGCAGCAGAGACATTGTGTGATGGACTGACCGCACCCCTGTGCCACCTGGGGGAAAGAGGTAGAGAAATCAGGGGTAAAGTTAAGCCCGGGAAGAAGGGGAGATGGTGGTTTTAAGATTTGGTTTTATTTCTCATTATCCTACTCTGGTTGATTGGTAATAAATTAAACTAATTTCCTCAAGTCAAGTCTGTGTTGCCTGTCCTTATCTCAACCCATGAGCCCGTCATTGTATTTTCTCTCCTCTGTCCAGCTGAGGAGGGGACTGAGAGCAGCTTTGGTGGGCACCTGGCATCTAGCCAGGGTCAGCCCATCAGAATAATATATAGAATGCAATATTATGGTAAAGAAGAAAGAAGAAATTATCTGGTTAAAATTCAAATGTTTTAGATTTGTGGTTTTTAATAAAGGAAAGAATAAGCAAAAATCCAAATTGTTTTTTTTAATAAAATGCTAGAAAATGTCATTGTATTAGAAAGAAGTTGGTTTATCTCTTTGGGGCTTCCAATATTTCTTAGGCTAGATCAATCTTCAAACAAAACCTGCTGTTTTAAAATGAGAAGCCAAATGTATTGCTTTGCATATATTGAACTGAAATGGTCACCACTTCTGACACAAACCATTTATTTAAATGTATTAAAAATGCTTTCCTTTTGTGAGATAAGGAAGTTGTCAGACACTTGAATTTGCAATAACTTCAGCCTCCTGTCCCTAAAAAAAAAAAAAGTCAATTTTTCCACCAGGAAAAATTGCTTGCTTGTACTTCACAGATATACTTTACATAGGCTCATGGTATTTGCTTGAAAATCCAGAAATGTTGCCAAAAGGCCTCACATTTTCTATAGAGGGAAAAAGCATGTAGCTAGTTCAAAGTATGCCTTCCCTTGGTCCAAGCAGTATGCTAAAATAATCTACAGAAAATACCATATTCTCACTAACAGTGATTCAGAAATAAATTGCCATATTTTAAGACAAGATCATCTTGATTAAAAATAATATAGGCTATGTGGAATCAAAATTTACATTTAAATGCAGTTAATCAATGAAATGTAAGATAATACAAGTTCAGTAATATTCAGAATGAAATTTCCTGGCTCAATAGTTCAATTATAGTCACACTTGCATTGGCTGCTCTTTAATCTTTATTCTTTAACATTTACTGAAATGTCAGCAAAAGGATGATGGAAGATTCACAATAATTAGAAAGACAATAAAATGAAAGTAAATAGATGTACTAGAGGAAAATTAATACATGTGCCGGTATTCTGTGTTTTTCTTCCTGAAACAGGAAGGCCACTAGATTTCTGCTGTTCCGCAGTCCCACACAGACTCAAGTATGGAAAACCGTGGTGCAAGAACCGTGAAGGGAACCACTAAATATGCAGTCAAGCCCTGATACAGCCCCAAGTTTCTCATAAGGCTGGAGAGGCAGAAAAGGATGCTCCTTTACAAAGAAACTCCAGTACCTGAAGAAACTTTAGAACTGCTGCTTAAGTCTGTTACCACACTTTTCCTGCAATGGAGCCATTCTTTTTCTGCAGACTCTCCAGTGGCTTTTGCTGATACAAAAGTGGAGCTGGCTTTGTATCAAGGGAAATACAATAAACTATACTATTCACCTACAAGACCACAGAAGACAATGAAAAAAATACTAAGGGAAAGAAAACCAGAAGTAATCAGGGGATTATTAATATGAGAAGTCCAGAAACACAAAATCAGACTTCATCAAGCAGGAAACATTACGCTAAACTGAAGAGGTAGACTTGTAATACAGAAGAAAGCCCAATTCACTCCACAGATACTACTGCAGTTGTGTGACAGAAAGCTTAGTAATGTGCATTCTAGTAACTCTTTGATATTTGGATTATTGTTGTTTAACTACACCTATGTTGTTAAAATCACCATAACCAATGTCGCTCCAAGGCAATCACAATTTCAGAATCAGAAAAACAATCCAAAGAACTCAGTAACCCCAAAAAATAAATCAAAGTAAAGTTGGGTGTTTTTTTCTGCGATATAATTGTAGAGCCCATCTATTAGACATAATATATAAAAATATGTGCCTTCAAACATAAAAAATTCCCAAATCATAGTGGGTGCATTTGAGAAGTTACCAACCAGAAGCTCTTTTCCACCAGCACCAAAGGGAAATCCTGGAGATAATTGTAATGCCTGTTTAAAATACCTAGGGCAACTACACAAAGCCACCAAGTGAAAAACCAACAGCATGAAGAAATGAAGGCTATGAAGAAACTACTGAAAAGCCGAATTTTAGCTGAAGACCAGAGTTGTCATCACAAGTTAATCAAAAACATTAGCGTCTCGTACAGAATTGTGGAAAGGACTGGTTTACACATTGTGGATGGATGGCTGAGCAAATCAACAAGTAAAGCTGTTTAGGTATCTCAGTAACACTCAGCATTGCTGTATGATGACTGAGAAATAACATATTGAGTAGCAAACTGTATCAGAAAAAAAAATTATAACTTACTATAAACTTAAAATAACCTGATTACGATTGCTGAAACCATAATCTTCATAAAGGAGAGCTCCATGAGCCACAGAAAATGTCAGCCATTATTAAACGTCCTGAAATTAGGTGTGATTGTTCCTTTCTGAAGGCTAACCAAATTCTTTTCAGATTTTTTTGTATCTTTGTGTTATTGGGGAAAGAGAAGTGATTTAGAGAGAAATTCTAATTCAGTTTTCCTTTCATTTTGGCAGCTTGAGTTTAATAGGAATATTATGCAAGTCTCACTGCCTTTTCCTTCCATCTCATGTCAGTCGGAGTGGAAGAGTTTGCATTATTCAAGGTCAATTAAGCCATGCAAATGCATTCTAATTGATTTTACAGTAGTAATAATAACTCCCTCCTCAGAAGAATGTGCTGAATTAATTAAAAAAAAGAATTAACTTATGATAAAAATGACATAGGTGTTTTGGAATTTTATTCTCTGCTCAAAATAACCAAATAGATGTAAGAATGTAATAATCTTGAACTGGTTTTAAGTACACTTTCCACAGAAACTATCCACAGCTCTGTGCTTGGAGCTACAGTTACGTAAGCCATAAAAAATGTCCCACATTACAGAAAAACCGTGGTATATCATTTATCAATGTTTTGAAACTCTTAAAACTACGTATTTTGATAAACATTGTTACCTAAACTACTCTTGAAAAGCCCAATCTCAATTGAGATGGTTTTGCCAGTAAAAATGTACCATTACATATCATTACATCCTGAAAAACATTCCCAGTCAGTGGGATTTTTTTAAACCCTATATAACCTACACTTTCCATAGAGCTTGGTTCAAGCCTCTCTCCAGAACAAAGACAGGTACATCGGCCAAAGTTCAGCTCTGCAGCAAACATCTGCTTGAACAGTGTGACCCAGCACAGTGAGGGAATGCCTGGGACTATGTGAAGTCAAGCTCTTGACTATGAACTCAGTCATGTTATGTTCATATTCTGTAAACACAGCAATTACATAGCAATTACATTTGCACAGTTACATCAACACACAATCTCACCTAGAAGTTCACAACTAACTCCTGAAAGAGGCAAGGAAACCACCACAATCTGCTTCTTTGCTGTATGTGACAATACAAGCACATCTAGTCCCCAGCAGAACGTTTTTAGGTTTAGTCTTAAAACCACTGAAAATGGTTTGAATAAACTTTTGACTGTCCCTTGACACAGCCAAGTTCCAGCCCAGAGAAATTTCCCATATGAGATCAGTTAACCACGTACTTTTGCCTATTTCATTCCAGTACAAACCAAGAGCAAAAGAGCAACAGAGTACAGATTGAAGAGAAGGGATGACAGAAACCCACCATTCTCAGCCAGAAGGAATACAACTTCCAGGTAAAACAACAGCCCAACTGCATGATCAACTGCCTCTACTCCATACCACCATAAACCAGCTTTTGAGAGGGAGCTGTGCATGCAGTCAGGGTCTTGTTTCAGGTGTGAGGCAGCAAGTAAGGATTTCATCTCACCCCTGCCAGGTGATAGCAATGCAATGTGAACCACTCCTGAAAGACACAGGTGTCTGCATTTTAATTATTTTAAGAGGCCCATTTCTCTTCACCAAACACATTACATTGTAGAACTGTACTCTGAAAAAATTATCTAAGCTAAAATTGCATTCAACTCAATCTTTTTAATAAAAATATGACATTGCAAGCCATTTCTTGGGGAACAAGTGTTAGGAATTTGGGAGTGAGGGGCGATTATTTTTTTTTAGTAGAATAGATTGCACTTTTCTTTGAAAAGTATAGTAGAAATATAAAATGAGAGCCTATACTGAGAAGATTTAGATGGAATCTTCCATGCTGATTAGATATTTAACAGAAAACACTTGGAAATTACACCTCTTCTCAGCACTAACTGTATCTAGCCTGTGTTCCCTTTAATAGAGAGCTAACAATATTTACCACATATTTATGTTAAATTCACAGATCCAAGGATTCACTCACAATTCCCTCTTTTATGCAATTATGATGTTTGTGAAAAATGCAGATGCTTCACTGAATGTGCACATTTAAAATGATGTGATTGTATTCACATCTGTACAATGTTTAAAACCATATAATACATATAAATACAGTCCTCAAGCTACTGTGAAATGCCTAACACCTGGCAGATGAGATAGCGGCTCATAGTAGTTTAAATACTGTATTTTAATTCACTCTTCTGAGGCAGGCAGGCTATGTAATTACTAAGTCATAAAGTTGAAAATATGACTGCATAAAACATTCCCCTTCAGATATATCTGACAGAACACACAGGTAATGTTTAAACACTTGTACTTGATGTCTTATGTCTTAACAAACGTGTCCTTCATCTTGATTACTCTTTCCTGTTTCTTTTTCATGCCCTTTTGCATTCTGATGCCACTTACCTGGCCAATTACCTAGCATCCCCTCATTCTTTCTGATTACTTCTCTATTCCCCATTATGTTTTTCCTCACTTTACTTCATTTTGTGCTGACAATTTCACCCTGTACTTTCCACATCCCTTTAAGTATGCTCAGTGGAACTTGAGTGCTTTTATTCTGTAATACTACCTGAGCCTAAATTGTGGTTGCATCTCCTGAATGAAGCCAGACCTCTTCATCATTTGGAGTGGCCATGTCAGACGGTCTCACACTGTGACAAGAACTAGATAAAAGAGGAAGTTTTGTGCATCTGCTCCAGCCTGAAGTAGGAGGAATAGGAATGGCAACTTGTTCGTGGGTGTCTTCCACAGTCTCAACTGCACTTCCACATAGCTCTTTCTGCTACTTACGATTTTTCATACAACTAAGCAAAACATAAGATATTAATGTCAGTAGCTCAGCAGAAGGGCTGAGGGGAGGAGGGGAGTCTGAAGGAAAATGTAGTCTACAACTTGACATATGGAATCTTTAACGGGTGTTTCTGTTATAAGACAAGTAACCATGGATAATGTTTTAAACATTATTTTAAATATGATTCTAATTTAGCTCATTAAAGGTAAATGAATAGCCAAATTAATATTTTATACTAGGACAGGTATAAAATATTCATCATGTTATGGTAGTTCTACATTATTGTGTGCCACACATAATAGAGTGCTGGTGGGTACGCTACATTCCAGGAGCCCTATGTAGCTGCTGTTTATCCCTCACCAGTGCTGTAGGACGGACACTGTGCAGTCCACACTTAGAAACTCATCAGTGAACCATTTCTTTTCCTAATGGAAAAGCTTTAATGAAACTGTGGCTGTTGGAAAAATGCTAGGTTTTCAAAATGGAACATTTCAGTCAAAGTAAGTCAGCTTTGACACAACATCAACCAGGAAAGAAGGGAAACCCTGTAAATAATTTAAGAGCTTGACTTGGGATGCCAGCACAGGTACTTGACTATCACACGTTTGGTGTGTCTGAGGGGGTTTTTTTTAAATGCTTCTCTCATCTTATTTCTCTTCTATATTCCTCTTCTCTATGAAAATCAACTTCTATGCATGTTCACACACACTCACTAAGCCTTTTTTTTCAGTCCTGAAAAAGATGGGGGAGAACTTGAAAAGCTGAAAAGTTTGACACTGTAGAAAACTGTTTTCCATGTAGCCTCTCTCACTGCTGTAATCAAGAGGCTCATATTATTGCCTGGGATAGGATAAATTGCTAGCATAAAGCACTGAAAGTGTGTAGGGTACTGGGACGGGGCTTTTGACAGCAGTCTTTCAAACAAAGGATTCTACCTATAGTGATCTCTTGTTTGGGTCAGCGAAAATATCTGCTGCACATCATTCTTTCTCTGTATATGTTTTACAGTAAACTGTTGCTAGGTGTCTGTCAGTTCAGGTGTTCAGAAGAAATACATATAGATACATATGTCAAGCAATAACTGCTCTGTTGTTTTCTCGTACTATTCTAAGTAGCATATTCCAATAAAGTGATTTGTAAAAGCTTTACCCTAAAAGATCCGTGTTATTCCAATAATGTGGATTATCACCCATTAAAATAATGAAATCAATCATGGAAACTACAGTGGAGTTTGTGTCTGTATTTGTATGGATGCAAGATAGTTATACAAGAAAGCATCCATTTATAAAAATGGGACATTTGGGTGATTAAGCAGATGTGCTCTTTGCCCTATATGAGGACAAATTTCTGAAATGAACAGTCATCTGCTTCTGCAGATGGAGAGCTCTGAGGGAGGATTAGCGCCTTCCCATTGCTCACTGTAAACAATCTCAGTGCCAGAGAAGCACAGAACGATCTCCAGTGGCTTACTGTGATCATACGAGCAACTTACTACAAAACGATTGTCTCTGAGCACACAGTAACTAGCCTATACGGTATATGCATGCACAGAATAACCATCTGAGTGCATTTTACACATACTAATAATGCAATAGAAGCTTTCCATTATTGTCTTTACTAAAAAGCAACAAATGCAGGTTATGCTCTTAAAGCAGATTACTTACTTGTAGTTTATTTTCCCACATGTAAAAAGAGGAGGAAAACCTCATACAATTAGTCTAATGAGCACTGTGATACTGAAAAGTAATTTAGCTCTTTAAATGATGGCTACTGCAAAAGGGAAATAAACCTTATAATCACCGAGGTAGGAGGAAAGGCAGTACAAATAAGAAATGATTACCAATCCGCCGCTTTACTGTCTGATCACTAGGGCAGAGCTGACACTAGCTTGTATTACAGATACCCACAGAGCCACAAGTGGTAATATGCCAATTATAGTAAGCTTGTCCAAAACCAAAAAATAACTTTCCAAAATCATACAAGAAATATCACCATGCTCTTGTTTGAAGAACGAAGACAGTTATGTAAAGACTGAGTTGCCAAAACAACCAAATAAAAACAGCCCACATTATACCACTTTTTGGGATGAATTTATAGTGCATTTGCCTAATGAAAACAGCATTGCACACTTCAGAGTAAAAGCCAGGGATTAAGAAAGTCTACATTTAATCCTCAAAGAGTTTGGAATGTTCTTATTTTAAATTATAGTACTGGCCACATTCCTCTCACTGTGGATGCTCTGCAACCAGCTGGGTTGAAAATCGCAAACGCTCCAAATTACTGTTGGAGACCCTTTGCTAGAATACACATACAGAAGTACAGGGCTAATAGTTTTCTGGAAACCCCGGGGAATATGTTAACATTTCTGTAGCTGAGAAAAACTGTTGAGCAACAATTGCAAAAATCAAAATAATTGCTGAAGATTTTATCAAACTAACTTGCCAAATTTATTGCAAGCCAATAATTAGTACACAATGAGAAGAGGGTACAATATGCATTATATCCTTACATTGAGAAATTAATGAAGCCATCAGAGCAAATTTTACAACAGAACAAAACAAATAAAAACAGGCAGCAGAATCTTGTATCTATTATTTAAATTCAATACTTAAAAAACCTTTTGCTTGAGCAAACTTTCCTTGGTTACCACTTTTTTTCCCTGAAAATGTTCATTTCTTCAAAAGAATAAATAAATGGCAACTAGTGTAAATATTATTTAAATAGGGTCAAGCATAAATTTGGAGAGCCTTCTAAACACTCTAATAAAAAAGAATGGGATCCACTACAATTAATGCTCATTCAGCAGCATGAGATTTATGATTACTAACACTGCACATTAAAGCAGCTACAGCAGATAGACTTAACAAACTAGACATTTAAAGTGATAGAATAATTTAAAGCTAATTACTTGAGCGAAGATTCAGAAGTACATATGTGAACACAGGAAAAATTCTTCAAAAGCTTGTGCAGTGCAGCTGAATGCCACAAAACTGTCAGCTAGGAACACACACTTAGCAAGAAATTCCAGCATTTTGAACCTACTTGTTTTATAAACCAGCCATTATTCTGTTTATGAAAGGCATTCTAAACAGAGCGCTCTCTTTTTGTATGAAAAAGCCAAAACTCCTAAAAGACCGATGAACTAGAAAATGCACTTCTCCTCTAGAAAGAGTTGGGAGAAAATGCCATACAAATCCTTTGACTGGTGTGAGGCTGGCAGCACTAGATGAGTCCATTCAGTTCCAAAGCTGAAGCAAAGGCAAAAGGTGCTATCAGAAGCTACAGACGTACACACATTCAGGTATCTGACAGGTCTGAAGGGAGACTCCTGAGTTTTACAGCTAAACACATCCTTATCTTCTTTTCTGCCAACACAAAGAGAGGTGGTGGGGACCTCCTGGAGTAAGACCTTGTGAAGTACAGCATTATCAGAGATCAAGTACAAGACTACTTTGAAGACGCTGGAAGTAATTACTGAGCAATTTTACTTGCGGTTTTTAATCAAAGACCTCACAGCAGAAGAATGCTTTGACTGAACACAATCAGTAACATACATGCATGTGTTCTGTTTTAAACACTTTCTGTATTTAAAAACACGTTTTCTTCAATATTGTGTTGGTACGTCTCTTTGTATTATGCAACCTCTGTTTACTTTGAAATCAGTGATAAAAATCCTGGTGCCTCCAATCAAAATACAAATTAAGCAACTACTACATGCTCTGAAAAACCTATCATAAGAGCAGGGTCTATCACAAAAGCCACAAGGCCTCACACTTTTACATAATACTTGGCACATAGCATCTCCACAGATATGTATCAGTGCTCCCCTCCCTTATCTGTCCCTGGATTTCTATTCTGAACTATGTATGCAGATCATTTACTTTTTATCTAATTCTTCTCTTAATTTTGGGGCAGCCTTTATGTTGGGCCTTACACAAAGGCAAAAGTGAGCAAACTAGGGAGGGTGAGGAAAAAAAAAAAAAAGAAAGCTTCATTGCAGAGTAGATACATGCAATGAAGTCTGGTTTGTAAGAGTAGAAGGAAATATGTACTGAATCAGCTAATCAGCACTCAGCTGGGGACAAAAGTTAGTAAGTAATTTGTGACAAGTCAATAGCTTTTGATAACCTTTGTGCATACTATCATGAAAACATATTTAAACGAGCTCTCTTAATATTTTATTTTTTCTCCATTGATAATTGTTTAGTTTCATTCTCTGATACTTCCAGTCACTTCAGTGGATTTACACAAGGGTTAAATTTGGCCTCACATGTCCTATAGCTTGCAGTGAGAATGACCCACCTTTTCTGGCATTTGCTGTATTGTATAGAGAAGCATGACTTTCTTCTCTTTTGGGAGTCTTTTGAACTTGTATAAAGTAGCTATTCCCAAGTGATTACTTCCTTTCTCAATTGATGTAACAAAAGATCATCACATGAAAAAAGAGTCACACAGCGATTTTTCTTTTGAACACACAGGCAATGCTGAAAACATAAATGCACGTGTGCAAAAGCTGTCATCTCTTGCCTGTTTCTGATAGCTATTAGCTCCACAGGAAAGTAAAGGAAAAGGAGCATATTAAAGCTTTCTGCATCATCAGGGTGAATCACCCTTTTCATTTTTATTATTGCAAGAATGCCACTGATAACCAGAGAAAAGGAAGAACATACCTGTAGTTCTTCAAATGGTAACAGTTTAAGGCAAATTCCAGAAGGAAATCTAAAGGGAAAAAAACTTACCGGTGACTGCGAGTCGCTACTTTTTCCTGCCCTTCTTTACCACTCCAGACAGGAAAACAAATGTCTTTCAGGCTTCTTCTCCTTCCCTTTCCCATCCAGGAATCTTTTTTCTTCTTTTGACGATGATGAGTTCTGTAAATTCATGCCTAGAAACAAGCAAAATACCTGTTAAAAAAATGTGATTGACTCTGTAGAGCTTTCTTTACTGAAAACTGTATCTAGGTATCACCTATGCTGAATCTCACATGAACAGGGAAGCATATGCAGACCATCTGACTGTCTCCATTTCTATGCAGCCTGTTCACTTGAAAACTTCAGATTGCAACTGATTTTTTTCCAAAATATATCCTCTCACCACAGTAAAGTAACTGTAAGGAAACTGAACTTAATTCACAGGACTTCATAGGCCTTTATTATGCAGTAAATGAAACACCTTAGGTGGCCATCAATCTAGTCTGGTTTCAGACTGGATTAGAGCCACCTTCTGCCTTCAGGTCCACACTTCCAATGCTACTTGAGCATTTTAGGTATTCAGTTAACTGTAAAATTTACAAATAATCCCAGAAGCTGCAACTTTCTTCAATGAGCTGATGCTTACATAACCAGGCTTCCCCTAGTTTATTCTCACCCCTCAAACCCCAGTTTGCATTTCTACTCAGCACCCTGTTACAAGCAGCAGCAGGGAAGATGGTCTTCTGTAGCACCTGACTGTGCTATGAACCTTCACAGCTAAGGGATCTGGTGGGTCCCTTCTCCCTCCCATTGGGGAAATTCTTTAGCTTGGCTTTCTGCCTCTTGGGCAAGTTTTCTAATGAGCTGTCCTGCAAGAGCTGGGAAAACTTCCCTTGCTACATTTCAGGTTGAACTCAATGTTATTTTTCCATGTTTGTTTGGCTTAAGGATCACAAGGCCTAATGGATTTGCTCTTTCAGCAGATTTAAAGAGGTTTACACTTCAGAAATTACAGTTTAAGTGCCTATTACATGATCTTAAGCATCTGTCAGCTAGAGCTGTAAATTTTTGAAGCAAATGCAGCAATACAGCATTATTTACCAACTATATACAGACATTTCCAGACCACAATACCTAGGACTGCAGGAGGATGGACTGAACCTAGACATCTCTATCTCACCTAATTCATCATTATTTATCACAGTGGCCATCAGAAGAAGTACTCTTACATCAGAACCTATTTGCAAGAAGTTCACTTTCCACAATAATAGAAGAAAATTATACTATTTATTTCTTCAAACAAAAGCATCTCTGTGTTTAAAAATTGTTGTTGGATAAATATTAAAAAATTCTGTAACACAATTTTATCCATAATTTATTGGATTAATTAATTTGTCAAAATAGTAACATATATACCATTGACACAATCCATCAGCTGGTTTTCCATGTTTGCAGAAAGATGGATTTGTTTTATCCAGCTGAACTGCATAAACTGCAGAAGTCAGAGCAGTATCAGGCAGATATCCTTCAGATTAATAAAATCAACCAGGTCTTAAAGGAAGCTGCAGATTTCTGATTGAAGTTTAGAGTGTCAATGGAAAAAAACAAACAAACAAACAAAACACCAAAAACAAAAAAAAAAAAACCCAACACATTTTTAGTGCTAACAAATACACGGATCAATTCCAAGAATTCTGGACATTTTAACCTTATCCTGATAGGCATGGTAAAATGAGGCAGGATGAAACTATTCTTCAGATACAAAACTAGTTGATCAGAAGTGGTATCAATTCTACTTTTCTCATTAGTACATGAAAAGCTAAATGCCAGCATTCTTCTAATAATCAGCTACATACCTGCATTTGAGATGTCAGCTTAGTATAGGTAATTTCAACAATTGTCATCCCCTGTCTAAACTGCCTGTAGTGAAGAGGTGACTGGAAACTTTCTGTTAAACAGCTGTTAAGCCACCTGGCATCTTTGACTTCCATGACCCTTCTCAATCTGGCTTTCAGCCTAGGTAAGGTACAAAGATAATGTTGGCTTAATTGGCCTATGATCTCTTGGCAAAATACAGAGGTCAAGTTTCCATGCCAGTTATTGTAGATTTGTCAGCAACCTTTGTTAACATGAACCATTAAGTTTTGTTGACTCATCTGCAGACACTGGCAAGGATGGCCAAAAAATAAAAATCAGTGTAGTAACTCCGGTCTCCCCTCTCTGGGAGGTCTCAGAGGGTGATGTCGGACAATTGCTCATCTGCCCAGAGGGCTCTCACAAGCAAGTTTTTTCATCATTTCACTCTGCTGCCTTTCTTGTTCAATGTTTATGTGAAGCTTCTCAGGGACAGAGCAAGGCATCTGAGGCTGTCATTTAATCAAAATGCATGCAACGTTTACCTTTGTTCATCGTGCTTTTTCATCTGATATAGATGGTCAAGTTGACCCACCTCCCAGCACTTGACTATTCTGGAGATTGGGGCAGGAAAACTGGTTTAAATACTACTTGCACCCGTTATTTTTAAGGAAGCTATTAGTGAGTGTAGAAAAGCACAAGGTGAGACTGGCTTGGAGTCTGGTAAATCGTAGCTGCAGGTTTAAAGTTCAAAACAATTATTCAGCTCAGTTCTACAGAAAGGCAGCTCTCACAAGAACAAGGGAGCTGCTAATTTGTTAATTATACTGTTTGACATGTGGAGAAATTAAACAATTTTTTAGTCCATAAGGAATACTTCAATCCTGAAAATGTGAATTTAGTTATTTATCATATTACTAGATTTTACATAGAATTATAAAATATGTGTACTATATTAGGGTAAAAGATGTATTATATGTTGGCATTTTTTTGTTAATATACACGTATCTTGAGCTCACAAACTTGAAGCTGCTTATGAGGTATTAAATGAAGCATTAGATACCGCTGGAAAAGCAAAGCTGCCAGTGATTATTTACTAATAAAAAGGATATTAAATGATTATAAGTAGTTCAGGAAATTATTTAATTATTTTTAGTTAGGTTATCAATAGTTCATTGCTGAAACAAAAAATACACCTGGTAGTATTATTGACCACTCTGCTCAAATAAAGCTGTACGGTTATCAATCCTTTAGACTTCCCTCACTGAACTTGGATATACATTTGCACCACCTCATAAAGTGCATGGGGGAAAGCAGCACTATCTGAGTCATATCACGCTTGTCAGTTACAGCTATCCAATGAAATTTACCATTTCTTTTGCAGAAATGTTCTTTACATATCACCTTATGAGCTAAACAGTGTTTAAACTTAACAATCTTAACATTTACAGAAATTTTATATTGAAATTGGGGCATCCAGAAGCAGGGCTTTAAATAAATACTATCTACAGTGCAAATGCAAAACTATTTTTAAAATAATAAGCAAGCATACTGCAGATCATGAAATAGCAAGCCCCAAAATAATTATCATTAGAAAAAGAATACAGTTAGTAGAAATAGATTTTTAGACTGTGCACAAGACCCAACGTTTGTCTGTTTGGTGTTTCACCCACACACTAGATCACATGTGACTTATTCTATTTGACCCAATGCTCTTATTTTTTTCTCCAAAGCCCTTTCTGCCCTGCTCCTCCTTGCAGAAGGCCCAAGTTATCAATGGCTATGAAGTGCCAAAGGATCCTGGAGGAGATAAGGGCAGAGACTCCAGGATGATGCTGGAGGATGTAAAACACAATGATGTGTTTCTGGACTGCAGGGCAGAGTGGAAACTACCCCACCTCTCCTCCTCTCTGACTGTCCATCTCCTTCACTGTAACCTCCTGCTGATAGGTTTTTAATCTCTAATTCAAGTATAACAGGATCCTTTGCTAACAACAACTTAAAAACGCAATCTTACTTCCTCCTGTGACATCTGGAGAAAAGAAGTCAAGGAAACACTTTGAGGACCCAACCTACTCAGGCAGAAGAGAGTACTTCTCTGCTCTTCCTGAACCAACCAATTTTACATGAGGAAAACCAAAAGGGAAGGAGTACAAAGCTTCTGATATGAAACCTCACAGTCTGCAAGAGGAAGGCATTTGACGAAGACGGCTAGAGGAACACTCAACATATAGAATACATCCCATTTTTCTGCAAAAAATTATGCAAGTGGGTCTCCAGGATAGATATGTATCAGAAGGTGTATTTGCGTGTTGCACACAATAGAAAGATATTTCTAGACTTAAGGTGGAACCACAATTACCAATAATTTCGAAGTAAGCTATTAAAACAATATGAAAATTTGGACAAAACCAAGCAGTACGTGAATATGAAAAACACAGTTAAATGTAAAATATTTCCAAATATGTAGGAACAGACAAGAGAGGCATCAGCTTGTTTCTGACATGATAAAAGCATTTTAGTAATCAAGATGCTACTTCAGAGAAAAGTGATTTTAGAATATAAAGATTTACTTTTACTTTTTCCTCCTGGTGTCACCACAGGCCTGAGTTTGCACTTATGAAAGGTCTTTTCTGTATTCACCTGGTGAGGAACAACAAATACACCTTCCCTCTCCCCCCCAACCCCACAGTCCATATTTTCCACTTTATTTCTATCTATATTCAAGTAGTATGTCTTTATATGTAGGAAGAATAATTTACTCATTTACAAGCTCATTATTTAACTCAATACACATGTTTATTGCTCATTTAGAGAATTCCACTGCCCCATTTATGCATGGAACTCTTCAGTTTTCTATCACACTTTTGACTGAAGAAACCTCTACTTACATTTTCTTCTCATTAGTTCTGTTGGGTATTTTACACTAGTTAGTCAAGGTAGAAGCAAAATATGTATCAACTGTAATTTTGAAAGCAGTTGGGATGGGCCTTAAGTTCAACATGTTCATAATTAAAAAAAAATACAAAACCACACTTACACTCCCACTTACTTATTTGCTATAATGCAGTTTAAAATATTTAGAGTTACCTTAAGCCTTCAGAAAGAAATCAAAGCAGGTTTCTAAGTCACTGCCTATATAACAGATACAAGAAATACAGCAAACCATAGTGATGGTTTGAATAATATTAATTTATTTAGCATTTAGTTAGACATGTACTGCATAAATTAATTATTTCCGAGTTCTAATTAAAGAATTGAAAGTCTATATTTTTCTCTGGAAAAGTTTAAGTCTTCATCCTACCACTACTATTCAAACTTTTATCAGTCCCTACTCAGAGAGGTGAATACTGCAGTGTGGAATAGATGGTCAACTGTGTCACTGAATTTCCAAACCTGAACTTCCAAAGTCTCATCTACAACATGATTACATATTGAATTCATAAAATATCTATTTCACAGAGATTTTTCACTACCTAGCAACACAAAGTTAACTCAGTTACAATATTTATTAGAGAAGTTGATGTCATTTTTTTTTAAGTACTAACACTCACTGACAAATACAAAGGAAGTTCCACCCATCTTTGAAGACAGAGAGAAGCCCACACATTAGCCTCCTACTTCCACACAGAAGCAGATGTTGCTGTTACCTTACTCAACCTTAATACACTGTTCAGCAACAAGGAATTTCCATTTGCAAAAGAGTGGAGTCCTTCACAACGACTTACTAAGTCTACCACAAACAGATAAAATAAGAGGTAAGAAAAAAACCCTTATGAATTTCTTTTAACTTATGTCTTTGTTTATTCCTAAAATTGTTCTTTCTAACCTACACTACTCATAGATCAAATTTGGAATAGCTGTAGTTAAGATTTGCATTTCCAGATTATAAATTTATTAATCTCTTAATCTCTTAAAGAGATTTGGATCCCTTGCTTAATTCAATATTTTAAATTGGCAATTGGGGAGTTCATGAAATTTTCAGA
This sequence comes from Pterocles orientalis, assembly GCA_011057875.1. Classification (NCBI taxonomy): domain Eukaryota; kingdom Metazoa; phylum Chordata; class Aves; order Pterocliformes; family Pteroclidae; genus Pterocles; species Pterocles orientalis. The sequence goes on from WKFP01014361.1 coordinate 197,747, forward strand.
GATAATCTGAAAGGGTTTTATAGAATCATAGAGTAGTTTGTGTTGGAAGTGACCTTAAAGATCACGAAGTTCCAAACCCCCCCTGCCATGGGCAGGGACACCTCCCACTAGCCCAGGTTGCTGAAAGCCTCATCCAGCCTGGCCTTGAACCCCTCCAGGGATGGAGCATCCACAGCTTCTCTGGGCAAAGAAAAAAAAAATACTTCACTCTAACACTTGGCAGAGGTGGCATAAAAATCGATTATACAGTACTGGAAAGGACACCGAGCTATTTTGCCAGAATAATCCTTCACTTGTCACCTGTAATATTTCCTCCTCCAAGCATAGCCAATGCCTCGCAGAAACTCTTCCAGGTCAAGTCCCAATCCTCATACCAGTAAGAGACTCAGAGTGGAGGGGCAGAAGTAAGAGCAATCTCTCTGGCTTCCAAGTTAGCTAAGAAATTAAAAAAAAGAGAGAGAAAAAAAAAAAGAATAAGTGTCTTCTTCAGTGAACTGGACCTAATGACAGAATAGTCAGGCAATCCATCGTGGAAGTGCAATGTAACATGCATACTTTACAGTATAGACTTGTATATTTTATGTGTGATACACAACATTCAGATCAGAAGCAGAAGAATATTCTCCTCTATGTTATTCCTTTTCATACAGCTGCCATCTTCTCCTGGGACACAAGTAGCAGTTAAAAAGATTTTAAAAAACGCCTTTAAAGCAATATTTGGGTCTGCACTGAGTTTATCAGTGGCAGAAGCTGGAGAATATAGAATGTAATAGCTCACATATCTGACAAAATATGCAGTTAATGTGGGCAATAAATAAGTGTGGATTTTTCTTTTCTTCTTTCAAAGTATCTCAGTACCCTTGGTGGAAAAACAAAACAAAAAACAGTTTTTATCTTCAAAGCAGTCAAAAAGACTTTAATTAGATCTGAATTAGAAATGGGGAAATAGTACATAAATCAAGGTACTGCTGTGAAATGTGTTTAGCAGACATGTGAAACACATCCAGTATCACTGGCACTATTGTTCTCTACTGTACAAAATCATGAATTAGATACTCAGGACCAAGATAATTGAAGCTACAAATACCTAGGGAGCTCTTAAAGATCTCACAGGTCTGCTGTATCCCATGATACAGACTTCTTCATCACATACAATTCCTGGCACACAAAATGGCATGAAGCTATTGATTTAGGCACACTCTGTTACACCTAACAGGGCACTCCAGATCCCACTAAAACATTCAATACTTCATTCAAGTATTAGTTACTGTAAACAGATGACAACAACACAGTCGCCCAAAAAAATATTCTTCAGATTTCCTCACAATGGTGTTTTTAAGACAGGTTGGGCATTAAACAAGCTTCTCTTGTATAAAGGTGTAAATTCCTACAACCCAGGAAAACTCGGGAGTTACAAGCGGTAATTATTTTGGCAGAAGAAGAAAAGAAAAGCTGGTGGTGCAAGTGCTAACAAATAGATATAATTCCCATGGAAAAATAATAACAGTTAACCAAGATATAGAATACTTAAGCAGATAAATGGCATGCTATTTTATAATATTTTATCACTATTTTCCAGTGGTTATGTAAATTAAATCCATAAAACCCCAGTAAAAGTATTTTTTTAAAATGCGCAACTTACCAAAACAAATTAAAATTTCATTAATACTCTGGGATGTTGCCAAAGAAATATTAAGTAAACAGTTTTATCCTTATGGCACATGCATGAGATATTTAGGCCAACAAGCTGTAGAATGAGAGGGCAATAAACAGTATTTTAGCTAGTCATTTCTGTTGTACATAGTAGTTAAAATAGACATGGGCAAAGAAATGCTATTTTTGAGGAAGAGAAGAACATTTCCCCATGTTTTACCTACCCAATGCACAGGCACCTTCCTCTATAGCACCTCTCTATCATAACTACACTGGTAAGAATTCCCTGGCTCCGCATCACTTTTTAAGTACCCTCTCAAATTCCCTTTAAAACGTCAGAAGTTCCCTTCTCTCTCCTATTTCCTTCCTTTGTGCCTTTATCACAACTTTTCATCTTTATAGTATCTAAGGGAGTTTATCCTATGACATAAAGGGATACACAGGTCTGTACACTTGAATCTCTTCTGTTGCTTCACTTGGTTATGACCAGGACAAGCCCCACAGAAAGGGGAAGCAGGCAAGACATCCTTTTCTGGTTTTGAATACACTGCTTTAGCCTTCATGATTTAAAAAGTTAATCAAACTTTTTTCATTTTAAACTCACACAAATGACATCAGATTTTTTTTCAAAGAACGGAACCATCTGCTTCTCAAGCACAACCCATCTACTACCAGAAAGCCCAGGTAGCTATCTGCTACACCCTCGTGTACACTGTTTATCAATCACACATCTTCACATGGTTTCAGGTCCCAGCTTTGACTTTTAGCTGTAGACTCGCAAAATTTTTTTTCATCTGTCACCTTCCAACCAGTAAACTGAAATGATGTTACTTCTCTGGATTTTCTGCCACCGCTTTTAAAACACAGCTGCAAGATTGATCCTTGTTATAGTTTTAAAGCCAGTTTCTCAAAACTTTTTTGGAATTGCATTCTGTGCTTACTTTCCTCAGTAACTGATGATGTATTGGCTAATTTAACCCAGTTTGAGAGAAGGATAGAGATATCAAAAAGACAAAATTCCTCCAAGCTCCGAGAAAAAATTAGTACAAGTTTGAGAAACTGAAATAGGGAAAACACACACATTAAATGTTGCCAACATGAAAAGGAAAGCATGACATCAATAATTTGCTGTGTCTTCTGACTGGCCAACACAAATGCATATATCTGTTATCAGGCAAAATATGTACTCTTAATTAAGGGACACAAGGACAAGGCGGGACCACCAGCTAAAAAGGGATAGTTGGACAACTGGAAGAATTACAGAACTATGAACTTCACAGGGAATAAAGGAAGAGCTGGAACTACTGCAGCAGAAGGATAGGGATCAAGGAAAATGGACTTTCATTTTTTCACAAGCATGCTGCTTAACTCGGTGATACTGCAGTCCTTTTTGTGTATTCATGAAGGGTTTTTTTCTGCTCCAAAGACCTTGCAATAGCAACAAATTTTACCCATGACCACAACACATCATTAAAAACATTATAAAATTCTTCACATACCTTTGTCAACACTTACTGGCTGTCGAAGCACTCCCCCTTTTTTTTTTTTTTTAAACAGAGCTGTTCAAATCAAAATCCAAGATGTGACAAGAAAACAAAGACCAAAAGTACTTCCACTAATAAAAGATGATTATTTCTCACAACATAAGGTGAGAAAAGAAAACAGAAATTACAGCACTGACATAAGACAGCATCTGCACTTGTATTAGTACAGTCTGTCCCTAAGCATTCCTTTAGCAATGTGGAACTCTAACAAGGTCTGGGTGAACAAAACAAAAAACCAAACAAAAACCACCCACAACAAAAAAAAAAGTGATAATTAAGTAATTAAGCACCATCTTGTTCCTCAGCCTGTGATGTGCTTGATATATTCAGTGAGACTAACACATTACCTCCTATGACACACAGAATCTGACTACAGCTTCCAGCAGTGTTGACAGAGGAGCACTCAGGTACCTCCATAAGCAGAAAGTGAAGCAATATTCACTGTAAAGCACAACTGGGACATAACCGCAGAGTCAACTGCCTGCACCTGATACAAACCAAGAAACAGTGGATGAACCCTTCTTTCTTTCTAGCCCTTTACAGGCAGTTCAAGTAAGCCTCTCATTTTTAATGTTGTCCCCACTGACAGTAGAAAAAAACCCACAGTTTTCAACAAAAGCAGGACACTGGCACTCAAATTATGAATTAAGAGTTTACTACTTTGATGACCTCATTCTCAAGTTTTCTTCATGTAATCCACTCCTGAGAGAACGTTCTGGGACTGACTGTGTAATTTACACCCAGGCAAAGTGTAAATGATAAACCGCCAGCACTGTTTCGCACAAGGAGATAATTACCATCCAATACTGCTTTGCATCCACTGCGACTAGGTGTAAATAACTGAACAAGATACGAGGTTACAGGAAATTTAGTGAATAGTATTTTATTCATATGAATCCTTAGTCCTTTTATTATTGAGAGATTAAACAAACTGCATAACATCATGCCAAAAAATCATACTTAATATCTACTGTAAAAATGCTAAAGGAAGTTTTGTTATCATCACCTTTGTATATTTAGCTATAGGGCTTTTTTTTATTTCATTTATAAGAAGAATGAAGACAGTAACACTTCTCAATCAAACGCTGGTGTTTTTACTTTTCCAATTTTTTTACCTGGTGACTCGTCCTTTCTGTGTCACAAAAGGAAATACGGTTCTCTTGTTGATTTCTTTCCCTCACCAAGGCACAGAAAGTTTATAGCTTAGAACAGGGATAGTTAAGCCCCCCCCCCCCCGGTTTAAAGACCTTTGAAGACCCAGCCAGACATCCTCTGTCAGCCCCAGGGAGGTGCTTCTGGGGAGTGTCCTACCTCCTGCCTGGTGCTGCAGGTCCACCTCCCCTGCTCCGGCAGAACAGGAACAGCCCGCAGAAACCATGGGGCTCACCCTTCCCCACCCAACTGCTTACCACCTCCTGCCAGATGAGCAATTAACGAATTAAATGGGTGCACTGCACCAGTACAGTACTGTTCCAGAGGGGTACCCTCCTAATCAGGACAAAGTCTTAGAGAATACCTCCCTGTGAAACAGGGGTCATGCAGAACCAGGTTTGTCTGCTGAAGTATTTTATTTGCATTTTGACCAAGCTGATTTAGCCTTTTGGGAAGGAAGCATTTGCAAAACTTATTTCCAGATAGCTCAGTTACCACCTGAAGGTACTATACTATATAAGATCGCTAAGCAATTGTGGGACCTTCAAATTGCCAGGTCTATGCGCCCGGTTTCCAGCACAGGCAGGAGTGAGGGTCCTAACACACCATCAGGCAAAACAAAAAAAATTAAGATCCTGACTTAGGCGATTAAATTAAATGCCATCAGTTAAAAGGCTATGATTACTTCTCTCAGCACACAACAGGAGGATGAAAATTAAGTACATCAAATGCTAAGGCAACTAAAGCGCTGTTCCACAACTGAAAACACAAGGTTAATAGTCACTGTGGCTAAAGCAAGCACTCCCCATAAAGCCTAACGCAGCTCAGCTGCCTCTGTAGCCCCCCAGCACAGCAGCTGAGCAGGAGCACTCATTTCTGAGCTGAGTTAATGGCATAGCAACTGAGGGGAAAAGGCAGCTTCAGAAGAACTAGGCAGATTTACCAATATGATTTTGCTTTTTTGGGGGTGGGAGCTGGTAATGAAAAAAAATCAGAGAATAACCCAGTTTGGAAAGGCCTTCTGGATGCCCCCTGGGTTCAGCCCCCTCCCCAAAGCACCGTCACTTCAAGCTGCGGTGAGCACTGGAAGGGGATGCCAACGGCAGGCACCCACCTTCGCTCCTCTCCAGGCTCCCAGTGAAAATCTGGCACCATCTCATTGTCTCCGAGGAAGACGCCTATCTGAACTCCATTTATCCAAAAAGCAGGTTAAGGAACTGCTCACCTCTTCCCCATTTCTAATTATCCAAATACATGGTGGCCATTTCAGCTAGCATATTTGAATAATGTTCATCAAATCATCTAAACTACTGTCCAGCAACCTTAAATTATGTGTTTAAGTAGGACTGGACAGATACGATGTGATCTATAGTACAAGTAGTCCAAGCAATTTTTTCTGACATTTCTTGACTGATTACTGTCTTTTGAGACTGATAACTTCAAAAACAATTACAGAAAACTTTCAGAGAAATCAGGTGTTTTTTTTTTTCTGCACACATTTTTCATATTAAGCTATCATTAAAACAGCTGGGGCAAACAGGGAGAAAGTATAAGCACAAGCAAGGGCAATTTAATATATTGTTTTATTCAGTATAAACACGAGTTTTTTTTGAGGCATTTACTCTGCTGTAATTATTCTCATCCTGCATTAAGAAAGCATGTGTAGGAAATGTTTTTTTTCAATCAAATGATCAAGAAAGATAATCCAAAGTGCTCTACAACCAAGGTTACAATTAATTCTCTTAAGCTTTAGCTTCATTCTTGTTAAAAGCACTGAAATTATATGAACTATACCTCATCCTGCTGTACCTGTTATTTTCTATATCACCACTGGAGCATAATAAAACATTGATTTAGTTATGTGTAATGCTGAGAATGATATTAAACACAGCTAATGCTTTCTTTACATTTAAATAAACTCTATTGACCAAGATGCTGTTCTTCAGTAGGCAGTACACCTACAAAAATCTGTTGTGATTACTAGGTTTTGAAATAAAGAATAATACAACACGACAGGCCAGCATTTGGAACATACTTTTAAAAACATATGCAGTAAAAGTCAAAATGTGCCTACAGCAAAATTTTGCCACAATGTTTATTAATTAGAAAAGCAAGATTTGATATATAATTTCAGTATATACACCATGTGCCTTTCAATATGTCACAGCAGACAGAACATTTTATAACCATCTTCCCTTTCATAAAGTAAAACTTTAATAAGATAATGCACATGCCACTGTGGACATTATTAGAGAATGATAAATGCATTTAATAAAACAGATCAACTTTTATGACACTGTTAACATCAGGAGATGTGCATGTAAATGGATATGTATGCAGACATGTCCCTTACAGGAGGTCAATCTGTTTCAGATGCTGCACATATAGCTGAACACTGAACTCCTTTTCAAACATTAAATTTCATTCGGAACAAGTAGGCCACTCTGTTTTAAATTGTTGACCTTAAATAGCTGATCATTAAAGTGTCAGCCATTTGTCTGAAAATACTAAAATGGATTTTGGATGGCTGCCAGAATCTCAAAGAATTATGTGTCAATGTAAAATGGATTACATATTTTTTCAATGATGAGTCCAGCCTATCAATTTCATTATTTCTCTTCTTGCCATGTACCCAAGATATACATTATACTTTGGCAACCTAAAGGTCAGCTTTAGGTGGTGCCATTACACAGATAACTCAGTGCTGTACCTTCCCCTTTGTTCTGTTATTTCTGCAGGCAATGTTAAAAATGAGTAACGCTCACTGCTCGGTCCAGTAATGAGCTTCTGATTCACGATTCACTGTGACAGGATACCTTTAGCAGTTATTCAGACTTTGGCTGGATACTAAATTTTGTTACATTATCTTTTGAGGCAATACTGAATAATATCAAACAATTTATTTGGAGTATTGCAAGCAACTCAGTTTCCTCTGTGTGAATGGAAGTCGGTGTGCAAGAAGCCTCAACAAGACACAAAGCTCTTGTTCCTGTAGTAAGATTATTTAAACAGGAGAAATCAGTTTTAAAATAATAACTAACAGCTGCCTGTATTATTTAAGCAACTAAGAGAACCTACACTAACAAAGGTATTTATGAACATTTTGTTTTGTTGATTTTTGAAAGGGAAAGGCAGGGGAGAGAGAGAGAGAGGGTTCAAGCTTTCTTGAGCAGTATATCCAACTGAAAACGTTTGACAATCAGAGAAAAAAAAAAAAAAATCAGTCATGTAATCAGTGATGCAAAAGCATCCTAGCAGACACAGTACTGTTGTGTCATATGCACTGCAAGTGCAAATTAGTTGTTAAAATATCCTAAAAATTGTATCACATCATAAATAAACTATTTCATACAGTAAAAATACAAGGCAAGAATCTTCATCTCTACACCAGCAGAAAGCTTTCAAGTTATACTAGGAAAAGGGCGGGAGACTTTTGGGGAAAGAAAAAATAGCACAATGGTCTGTTCTAACTTTTGGCTTCCTCCTAGGGTTCAGTTGTAAAAAGAGGAACATATTGAAATATATAGGTAGGTATTTACAGTCTTATGACTTCTTAAAAGGCCCAAGCTGCCTCTAAGTACTGACATATTTTTTAAAAACTTAAAACTACTATCATTTATAAGTAAGATTTAGGATCAGCACCAGCCAGGCGAGTGCTTGAAGCACTGAGGTAGACAGTCTGTGAAGAAGACTTAGAAACTTTTTCTCAATTCTAACACTCTAACATCCAAAATAATTTGCTTAACAGCTTATTGAAAATTCTGAAAAAATGAACGCTTCTCTGTTACCTCAAATTGCTTTTACTTATCAGTGGTACAAAAATATACTGTTTTTACAGAAATTAACACAAATTAGGTGTCCACATGGAACATTCCTGACTTCCAGACGATGCAAAAGATAATTTTTGTAGAGTAACTAAACCTGTTCATATAAACAATAACAAATCATATCATGTCTAGATGTAGTCTTGAGTGCATCAAGCCAAAGCAATTATTTTTTTTCAGCTGTAAAGAAAGGAAATAAACATACTTTCTTCACAAATGGGTTTAATGAAAGAACTGGTACAAACCACAAATCTTTTTAGCCTTCATGAAAAGCAACTGAACGTCTGTTTCCATACACATTATTTTTCTAACACACAAAGGCATACATACTAATTTTTATTATGCACAAATGTTTCCATGCTCACAAATATACAGACCCTGCTGATGCACCTATTGACACCAACGATAACAATTCAGCAATGCACAATCAGGTTATTCGCTAGTAAAGTTTCTAAAAATCACAAACTCTAGGCTACTACCTGACTGTTTTTCAGCTCTTTTAATTCTAATAAATCTACAAAGGCAGGTTTACAGCTAACTAATCCTTTCATCTCCCAACTTCTGTCCCAACAGCTAGACAGCAATATAATTTCTGACATCCAAACAAGAGTAATTTCAAAGTATAATTAATAACAATCAAGTGTTTCTGAAACTTCTTAATAAATGCATTTGACTCTGCACTTCTATCAGGATGTTTAATTCACTACACAGGTTATCAGGAACAATTTGTGAACAACAGTTGGCAAGATACTTCTGTAAACAACAGTTAACTTTATGGCCTTTGATTAGAGGATGTGTAAACGAGGTGCAAAAAATGTCAGTCAGAGGCCCTTAAGTTTGTAGCCATATTGATGAAATTAAAGCAATTTTGCAGTAAGTGCCCACACTTGGCAGAGAGACTGGACAAGTGATGTGCTGTGAGAAAGCACATACTTCATTAGCTTTGCATGTGTGCACCTGTACTACCTGAACATGCTGAGTGCTTGTCAGTACATCAACTTTTTTTTTTTCCCCATGAACTACATACTCAGCTTGTAAAAAGTGCATGAGACGCCAATAAGTCAGAAGGAAGCATGCAACCACCAAACGAGCTTTTACATTTTAAATAGTAACTGCATTACACAAAGCCACAACAAAACATTAGTTCACCGACACCAGCTTCTCAGGATTCTTCTAATCAAATACAGACTCATTCTGAACTTGCTATGTATCATCATAAAATCATGATGTGGCTTCCAGAAAGGTGACAGAAAAACAATGTTATGTAAAACTCTGCAAGAACTTCACTGATTTTAATCAGTTTTACATCACTGGAAGCATGTTAGGGAGGATACCTAAGCAGTAGGGAAAGAAATCTGTCATTCTTTAACAGCACAGTTCCCAGGATACTTGGAGAAGCAAATGGAGTCAAAATAAGACTGCGGAAAGCAGAGGGCAAGGAAAAAAAAAAAAGTGGAATGAACTGAACCGCGCATTAAAAGCCAAGCTAAGAAACTTTGACAGAACAGATAATATAACTGCCTCTGGTTGTGGGACCATGAAGCCAAACAGCACATCAAGCGAATCCTGTCAGAAGTGAACCAGGGTTCCTGCAGGAGACCACGGCCAAACACTAAATCCTCCGCACAGGCTGCATCACCTAGATATGCTGAGCTCTCAGGATCCAGTAGGTTCTGGAAGAAGGCCTTTACCTCCTGTTGTAACAAAAGGCAAGCTTGCCTAGGTTTTCAGTTCAGCAAAACAGGATCTTGCCTGAATCCTCAACAGAGAGACAATAAAAATGTGTTTCTCTTAGCCCAAATTCTTTGAGTAGGAAAAAAAGTGATGCAAATATTTCCCTTAATCAAGAAAATATATTTTATTACATGGCATAAAGAGTTCTGCCACAAGATTATTTTAGGAAATGGTTTAATTTCTTGCCTGCTATCAGATCAGGATAATTTTGGAGTACAAAAACATGAAATTACTATAAGCACCAGTGATATCTGTAGCCCCACCTCTCCCCCCAAACTGAAGAGCACATTTCCTCAATGTTCCTAGAAACAAGTGTGCGCACATGTACTGATCTTTCTTACACGTAAATCTTTTTCTCATTAACTATATTTGCATTTGCTACTTCAAAGCCTTTTAGATTGCACAGAAGAGGGGGTGGAAAACCTTTCTGGAGGCCCTCCCAGTCTACACCATAAGAAAGATTATTTTAGTTATACTGACCAGATTAGAAAGGCATGGATTTCTTCCACGATATCAATTGGCTATGTAGACCCTTGTCCAAAAACCAAGTATGAAAGTGTTCAAACATTTCATCATTCTTCTGATCTTTTAATCCATATTCATACCAACAGTCCCCCTACAGAAAATGGGATCAGGGTGCTTAGGTGGGTAAAAAAACAAATCAAAAAATATAAAATTGCTTGCTTGTATTAGGATTACTCACACTAGAAATGAGTTCCATGATTATAATCATGGCTTGTAACATTCATCACGCGCGTCAGAATTTCTATGACCCAGCACTGGACAACTGGATGAGCTGGGGATTTCCATAATCTTGTCATAAGAATCTATGCATAAGAGATTAGAAGGTGGTTCAGTTTTATTGAGAGAGAAGCTACATTCCACTACCCCGCCCCAGCATCACTGTAGAGAACAAAGACCACAATACCGTAAAACAGCTTTATCTCCTTCTCTTCTCAGATTGGCATTAAGATGGCTATCTTAATAACGCTCTGGAATCAGTATGGAATTAAAGATTAACTTTCTCTTTCCCTTTACAGAATCTTACTTTTCCAACTCAGTAAATGCAATTTTATGTTTTAAATGTGTCAATAGCAATAAGAAAAACAATTAAAAATTTGTTCAGCTTTCTCATTGTAGTCCCAGAAAGTTTCTTGGCTGCTTTGTTTAGGAAATGTTTCTAAAAAAGGTTTTACCAAGTATTTTTGTCTCCCAAATAAAAAATGCACCACCAGAGACTGGTAGTTAACCTGAAATTAGGATATCTATCTGGGTAAGCTCCTTTTCTGTGTTTATATAGATCTTTCTTGAAACTGACAGAACAGTCAGAATGTGAATTAGCTACTGACAGACACAGTTGTTTGTTTATTCTTCCTGGGGCTACCACTCTTTATCAGAAGTTTCCCACTACTTTTGCATTCTTATATTATAAACTAGTGCCTAAAAGCTTCCTCCTTCAGCCACTATCAAAGTAAGTGCTGAATGGATCAATAAATATACAATAAATATAAAATCCTGAGCACTCATCTTCAAAAAAAAGTTATTTGCAAAAAGTTTAATTCTTGTCACTTCCTTTTCTCAAATGAAGAATAGGTCTAAGATAAAAACGAATCATAGGCAGCATGTAATAATATAACTTATTGTATTTATTTTATATAAAAGCTTAAAATGTGTTAGGGAACTCTCCTAAGAGATATGGCTGAAAACTACAGATCTCTCACATCCTCTATAAACAGTTCAACTTCCTCGCTGTCTTACTAGATCAGAGTAAATCTCTCTCTCTTGCTCATATTAATTAATATGTCATACAAAGCAGAAAAGATTTAAGCCAAAGAGTGAGCACACCACACTATGTTGGGGCAATAACAGTGGTAAAACAGGATGTGAAAGCACAGAGGAAGGTGCTGCTGGTGAGAAGAGTGTGTCTGAAAAACTTACAGATCTAGAAGAGTACTAACACAAATAAATCTATGTTTTGATATGGTAAAGCATCACCTGCTCCAGCAGTTAGTTTAGAATTATAAAGTACCAAGCATCATCAACTTTTGCTCTTATAATACTGCATGCATTTTTGCCCTGGACAATCCTTTTAAAATACAATTAGCATCAACATAAGGAAAAGAAGGGAGGAGAGGGAAAAAAAAAAAAAAGAAAGAGAAAAAATTAAAAATCTTTGTTGACTTTTAAGTTTTAGCAACTTTTGGCAACATCTCCAATTTGAACTCCCTGGAGCCAGGACAACTCTTGGTATAAACAGCTAACTTTTTAGATTATAATGTAAATAGTAGCTTTTCTGTTTTTCTTTTTCAGGCTGCATGTCTCCAGAAGCTACGAAGTCCAATGGGCATGCTTCTGTCTAAAAGTCAAGTTATTTTGATAGTTTACTTACAAAAGTCCCAAAGAACAAAAGCATTTTCTGTGAACTAGTCTGGAAGAAATAAAAAAAAATAAATTCTACAGCCTGAGGAGATGAAAGAGACAGTCCTGAAGGACCCCTTAAGCTGATTTCATAACAGCAACCCAAGTTATTGTTACCTTCTACAGTCCAAAACAAAAACAGCGGGCGAGATGAGGCTGTTAAACATAAAGCCTTAGACAGGCCCGTTAAATTACAGAATCGTAATTTAAGGAAGGGACCTTAGAGATCGTCTAGTTCCAACCCCCCGCCATGGGCAGGGACACCCTCCACTAGCCCAGGTTGCTCAAAGCCTCATCCAGCCTGGCCTTGAACCCCTCCAGGGATGGGGCACCCACAGCTTCTCAGGGTGAAACACTCACTTTGCATTTTGTTTTTTCTAAATATCCCCAAGACTCAAGTCGTCCCGCGCCAGTCCCCAGTCGCAGCCGCTCCCATTTCCCTGTAATTAATTAACACAGCTGCAAGCCCAACCGACCAGCTTCGCTCCGTACAACGCGGGGGGCAGCAGGGCCGGCCGGCGCCTCGCTCCCCGCACAAAACCCAGCGCGGCCTCGCGCCCGCACCGTGGCGCCCGCCGAGAAGCAGCACGAGGCCGCTCAGGAGGCGGCGGCGCTGGGGCGGGGCGGCTCTGCCCTGGCCTGCCCGCACCGTCCGGGCAGGAGCTGCCTCCAGAGACACGAAGCAGTTCCAGATCGAGAAAAAAAAAAAAGTTATTAAAGACTTACCACGTTTCCCCCGCACGCCCGTTGGCACACAGAAGGGAAGATCGCGGTGTCGGGATGCGGGTTCTACCTGCGCTCCCGGCCGCGGCCGCTTCTCCGTCCCTGCCGAGGTGCTCTGGGGCGCGGGGGAGGCGCGGCCGTTCGCCCGCCGGGCACCGGCTTCACCCCTCGCCGGCCCCGCCCGCCGCCAGCGGCACCTGGGTGCCAACCCCCACCCTAGCGCCCCCGCTAACAGCTGCGGAAAGGGGGCAGGGGTGGGCAGAACGCCATTACGCCTTCCCACGGCCTAGCTGAGGGAGAGGAACGGCATGGAACCCCCTGACCGCCCGAGGGAAAAAGGAGAACGCTGTTGGGAAAGTAGCCACGTCAGGTTTGTCACTGTCGCCCTTCGCAAATCTAAAGGGTGGGCGCCTGGGTCCCTGTCCCCGTCCCTCCCGGGCTCGCTGCGTGTCCCCGCCGGGAGAAGGCCCCGGCCCCGATCCGGACCCACCGGCAGGAAGAGCTGCGCTGGAGCGGGGCTGCGCTGGAGAGGGACACCCCAGCGAGCACCGAGGGCGGCTCTGAATGTGAACTTTCCAGCGTAAGGAAGGGGAGATGACTGGTTTCTCACCACTGGAAAACTCTTCTCTTTTTTCTTTCTAGTGGTTTGTGTGTTCAGTGCGCTCACAGCCTGCTCCACGCCGAGGATATGCTGCTGCTCATGGCCGAGAAGCGCTCCAGAAACACTGCGTGAGTGTCTTTGCACCAGAGGTGGGAAAAGAAAGAAAAACAGTCTGTAACATCAGCCATAGGGTAATGCTGCAAACATTTTAGCCCTTAAGACGCTGTTTAGGTATTTTCTATTCCGTAAGAGATGTCACCGCTGTGTGTTGTCTCACTTGACGGTTATGGGAATTTATTAATTGCGAGGCAAAGAACCCATTTCATTTTCTCTTATTTGGTTACTAAGTCCACAGCCAGACGAGAGGCTGCAGCGAGTTTCTCTGGCCAGGTTTACTGATGATAAGTTTCAGCTGTTAGTGTAGCTTGTATGGTTGTAATGCTCAGCAGGGAGCATGTGTTCCTACATGCTTTCTGAAATATTAATACACAAAATTGTACTGAGGTTTCTGATAGCAGCAGATTGGCTTCTCTGCGGTTTTCTGATTAGAGGTGTATTGGTGGTTCCGAGAAGCCAGTGGCGCCGAAATGGGTTAAACCTAATAAGGTTTTGAAAGCTGATAGCATAATTCAAGAGGGCTGAGAGTCACAAAGCTACAGACCTGGCTGACCCCAGCAAATTACAGTGTTTGTTAATGTTCTGTTATAGACATCTAGTCAACCAAAAGCAGATATATTAAGTGAAAAATTGACTTGTGGTTCACAAAGATAGGCTAGCCTTTCTGCCTTGTTTTTGACAGTTGGTCGACTAGATGTAAAGGAGGGCATCATGGCTCTTGGGAATGCAACCTTCAAAAACATTAACTCCAGCTTCCAACTAAAGTAGCGTAATTGCCTTAAAATCTTTATCATCGTAATCTTACACAATATGTGCCCCTTGGGAAATCTAAAAACAATTTAAGGAATGGAAGGCATGGGAAAAATCCTTTTACTTTGAGCATGGTGATTATAATCGTATAAGCTTTAGAATCAGTGCAAGTGGAATATAAAGAAAGAGTGATTAAAAAAAGCACTAAAATTTATATTGTGCTTTCAGAATCAATGTTAATTAAATGAAGTGGTGGGCAACTCATGGTGTTTTAAACTGAATCTTCTTACTAAATGTTTAATGATAGTCAGTTGGCTTAGGAACATTTCTTGCAGTCTTTCAAGGAAGCTTTTGCTGAAATTATGTTTTGAACCAGGACAAGCTGACAGCTTTAAGAATACAGGAACTGAACAGGGAAAAGGGATTTTTGTTGTTACTAAGTCTAAATTAATGCAAACAATGAACAGAGGTAAAAGTCTCATGACTCCTCTTATAAACTTGTTATCCTCTGAAGAAGGTATCTGAATTCCCCTGCCAGGTTAAACAGGAATAAAAGTGCAATATTGCAATGGTGCAGACTTCAGGTTATGTGTTAGCTGATGTTCTTGAAACAGAAACTATAAGGCCGCTTCTACTTAAAGACTATAGCATCAGCTACACCATTTATTCACTGTTTGCTGGAGTTTAGTTTATAACTCTTACTACAAAACAGTGGTCTGAATCCAGGCAAACACTCCCATTTTGGTGGCTTTCAGGCCTGAGAATCTTGCAGTCCTGGTAGGACTGTCTGAGGAAGCTAATCCCTCACAGCAGATGCAATACTGTCAGGGAGAACAGTGCATGCTGGGCTGTGACTTGCATTGTCCAAGCATGCTGCCTCTGCCCTTCCTCCCTACTGCTCCACGGACTGACTGGACAGTCCCGGTGTTGGAGAGGAAGTAGAGTGCACAGGGAAAGCAGAGAAGGGTGTTTGATACTGTCTTGGAAAATGTGGGGAGCCAGGGGCCACCAGGCACTGCCTGGACTGCTAGTGAGTTTAAAATACGTGCTGTTGCTGTGCAACGTGGTAATCTCTCAATATTTCTCCCCTCAATATGTCGCTCCAGATGCAGTTGATTCAGATGTAGAATTCTCTTCATTAAATAACCTTCTGACATGCCCCTTTTAGGAAATGAGAATTTAAGTACAGTAAGCAATGTGAGTAGCCTGTGATGATCACAGATGGAATTTGAGTGTAAACTGAGATTAAAATCGGGGAGTTTCTGACTGTCAGTGCTGTCTGTGCAGAGAGCTCACCTGCGTTAAGAAGATGAAGAATACTCTGCTGGATCTGCATTCTACAAACATACCATACTTGGCAAGACTTTAATACCCATTTGCTTTAAAGTTTAAGCACTTACCTCAATTCACTGCATTCATCTTCTGTACCAGTGACTGTAATGTCACTTCTGTCAGTGGCTGCCTGAAGGCCCAATTCCTTCAATGATCAAAATATTTTTTCTCTGACAGTGCTTCTGGGGACATCAGAGAGGTGCCACAATTAGCCTCAGTAGGGAAGCTTTCAGCTTTTCTCGTAAAGTGGCCTCTAATTTGTATTCTAAGTTAAATTTTAGGGGAGGGGACCTTGGCCCACTGGAGGCAGTATAAACCCTCAATTCCTAGACTTCAAAGAGAGCAGGGAAGTAAATTCTCTTTAATTTTGTTACTACTCTGTATAAAAGTTAAAAAACAAATAGAAGTTTCTTCATAATCCATAATTTATCTCCTCAATATGTGGGAAAGGATCTGCCTCCGCATTATCTGTGTTCAGAGAGCCCTCTAATTCCAAAAGCTAAGATACGAGTGTCGGGAACACATTATTTTCAGAGAAGATAAAGGCACTCAAAAAACCCATGCTACAAGTGAAAACTGAGCACTGCCAATTTGGCATTGCATAAAGATTTACAGAAAAGATAACCAATCACATGAAAAACTTTTGAATCAAGCTACTGTTATTAAATCATCTTAATTTTCATATAATTATAAGTTTCAGTAACAGGTCCACTTCTGAGAATGTGAAAACAGCAGGATAATGCCACAATAAAAGATGAGATACATGTGTTGACAAACTAATCAGTGACTGACTTGTCACTCCTCCCAGTTGCAAATTGTAGACTGAGCAGTGAGAGTAAAAAAACTAGATTGCGTTTGTCTTCTTGAAGCGTTAGTGCTGCAAAGTATTCTTCCTCCATTCTTTTAGATGTTTTTCTCTCTTCTCATACTACTTACAGATAAAATTAGGACTGTCCTGTTGGTGGTGGCAGCTCAGAGTTTAGTACCACTTTGAGAAAATGCAATACATTTCAGTGACAATCAAATGAAATATAAAACCTTAAATCAAATTAAAGTTGTGTGGTTAAAGCTGTAAAAGTTTATTTTATGTGAAATAAATTTAGAGGTTTATATAAAACTGTTAATTTTATGTATTCCTGCCTAAAAATAAGCACTGTCAGTGTATGACTATAGATTTTTTTACTCATGATTTGTAACCATGAGGGACTTTACAGATCTAGTACTGTGAGCTAGAATAGTGGTAGCTCCAGTGACAGAAAGGAGAAGGAAAAAAAACTAGGCTGTTTCCCAAGAACTTTAAAGTAGTATGAATAGTCCCATGCTGTTCCTCTTAGGGCTTACATCATATGATTACGTAATGAATTTTTTTGGTTTATCTTTATAAAAAATCACAGCCTAACAAGGAAATCATGAATGAACTATACCTATAAAGATAATGTGAGTTAACACTTCGAGGAGAGAATAACCTGGTGGCACAATCCTCACTGCCTGAACACCTCCTGTGTAATCTGCATGAATTAGGCAGCGCCACTTGCAGATTTAACTGCTGCCTCATTATAAAGTTTTCACTTGAGAGAGACCTAAATTCCAATAACTTCATGTATTTTAAATGAGATAGACAGTAGTGAATAAAGAAGGTGTCATTCAAACAATGACTACGTATCAAGACAACTCTTACTTACACAGCTGAGCTGATGCTGGTAATCTTTTCCTGACAAGTCTTAAATTATTTTAAGTAAAATGGAATGACTTCAGCAAGAATAAAGGCAGGATGCTTCTCTCTATGCTGTAGCTTGGCATAATTAAGATTCTCTGGACAGATGGGATAAACAGGATTAAGAGGTCTCAGGCAGAGGAACGATGTGAATCCAGCTCTTGTATTTCGAGATGCTTTCAACATTAAGATACTGTGTAAAAAACACCTCCACTCAGTGACAAGTTGACAGAAGGATAGCTGTTGTAGTTATGGTGTGAGAACCCATGGTAAACTCAGATGTTCAGATCAACTAATTTATTTCTGCTAAAAATTATAATATTGCAAGGTTTGTCAGGAATGTTGGAATGGTTTCCAGGAATCAGAATCTTGCAGCTACCTGCACATGTCCCCACAATGGATGAGTATGTCTCTTAAAATATGAGTTTAAAGTACTTTCTCATAACTTCTGAAGGTGCCTATCTGCCATGGAAAAAAGGGAGAAATTAGATTACTAGGAACTGAAGCTTTCCTTAGGCATCTTTCTAAGAGAATACACACATCTTGCTTAAGGTGAACAGATAATGTATTTTATTTTCATGGGGGAAAGAAGAAAAATAAAATAGATTTATTGAGCCAAGTTTAGCATTTTCTTCACAAAGACATAATATAGTGACATTTCTTTGGTTTTCAAGCAGTGCAAAGTTTTCATAAAACATAGAAACGATTAGAAAATACTTTGCAAAACCTTTTTTATCATTCCTTTCCTGTTCATCCTTCTGTAGTTGAACTTCACAAAGAGCATGGCTGTTTCTTCTACTGCAGTAGGAGCTCCGATCAACACATGATTAGTTTAGCCAAAGAAAAAAAGAAATAGAAATACCTAGTTCAGTAAAAAGCATAAAGACTTGCGCATGCAGCAGATACTTCCTAAATGAGTTGCAAAGGAAAGCAGACTCTGAATCTCAATCTGTAAGTATAAACAGCTTCATAAAGGTTCACTAAAGGGTATGCTTGTATTGGAAATGACAGTACAGATCAAAATAATGGGATCTCTCCTGTTCCCAGAAAGAGCTGCATTGAAGTGATTGGAATTTCACTTTGAGGTCACCTCTGGTCTCAGTTGTCTTCCTTAATATGCATATTATTCGATAACCACTGTGATGCCAGTGACAATATCCCATCAGTATTGCAGAATTCCCAATGCAGTCTGTGCTTGATGTCTGAAAATATGTGTGAGTTCACTAACAGGGAAAAATATTTTGAAGCATAGTAGTTTTATATAGCACACTTTAACATAAAGGATTTCAGTAAGTTTCAGAAACTACATGCCTTTAGCAAATTTCAAACATACATCACAGGTTTGCAACAGCTCAAAAGCATGCAAAACACTAGCCAACAGCTTGCGTGGTCATATATGGGGATGGTAGCAGTGGTTTACTTAATTTTTTTTATTATTTTTTTTTTTACTGCACTTCTACAAAAAGTGAAGTTTTCCTATCCATGCTAAAGAAACAAGTTTATTGCTTCTTCCCGTAAGAACTCCAAGTTATTTATATGGTATTCAATTAATTTACCTTTGAAGGATGAAAGCAATAGTCAGGTTTGTCTGAGTGACGATCCAGAGTTCCAGAAAGTCTGGAGATAAGATGTGGCGTTCAGTTGTATGGATGCAGTTCTACTGTATTAAATTAACTTCTCTCAATATTCATCCTGATGTAAGAACAATGTCAATATCATTCTTAGAATCTTACCAATCCCATTCTTTTAAGCTAGCTGTTTAGTTCTCTGATGACTCTTGTTCCTTCTCTTTCTATTGTCAGCTACAAAGATGTCAGCATCTTCAGTTCTGTGAAAGAGTACCAAAATTGTCAATTCTTTTTGTTTTAACTTGTTAAGAATGTCATATCCTAATTCCCAAAAGCAGCTGTATATAACAAAATTGTCCAATATTGCTCAACTTTTATGTTAGCATTATATTACTGATTATATTACTGTAAATAATAAGTGAATGGTAGTTGTGAGATCTGTGAATTAAAAGGTCAGAAATTCAAAGTTAACATTAGAACAGCACTTTTATATAGACATCAAATACTGAAAAAAAGGAAAATAAAAGTAGTACTCTGGATCAAAGGGCTAAATTTAAGTATAATTTAGATATTGCTATGAAGTAAATTCATCATTAGAATTAAGGTCGCACTTAACTGTTTTTCTACATTAGGCTCAAATCTTTGGGTGTTTAAGTGTGTCTTTGCCTGTCCTTTAGCTAAAGCCAGAGAATAACCCTATTTATAAAGAACATTTTAAGAAATCTTTGTCCTAGCATTTAGGCACAATAATGCACAGCTTTAAAAGCATATAATTGTGGTACTTTTGTGGAATTATCTGGTAAGCAATGAATTTCACTTTTTCTTATTTTCTTTTAACCCCCACACCATAGAATTGTATATTACAAGTGAAAACAATTAACATGTTTAGAGGCATAAAAAAGATCAGTCATCCTCTACTGATTTGTAAAATGTATGGTTTGAAATACTCATTTTAGAATCCAGTGCTGCACTTTCCCTTTGCTGCAAATCAAAGCCAGCATTATAACCAGCCACGGAGGAGGTTTTGAGCAAGCTGGTGTAGTGGAAGGTGTCCCTGCCCATGTCAGGGGGGTTGGAACTCGATGATCTTCAAGGTCCCTTCCAACCCAAACTATTCTATGATTCTGTCACTGGGAGTCACTGATGGGAGAGACTATGAAGTTATGGAGCAGTTGTGTGCCAATACATACAGCACAATATAATGGCTAAATCACCAACTTCATAATGAGTCAAGGACTCTGAAGTGAGGGTCAGACTATGAATAGATACAACAGGTATAGCAAGAACAACCTTAATCCTTAAACTTTGTCTCTGCAGTGTTGCCCAGCACTAAGGAGGCTCTGGGCGTTCTTAAAGTAGGTGAATTTTAAAGGAAAGAAATTTCTCTTGTGGCCAACAAAACTGAAAAGAATGTTGCAAAATCAATATGGCTGGATTAAGGAAATAAAAAGGAGGAGAATTGATTTGTTCATTAGTTATCAGAAAGAAAAAAGCTGTTCTTGCCCAGTTTATGTTAAGATAGTAAGAGCCTGCCAAAACCTTCAGATGAAACACAGAATTCCTTGATATACAGTTCTATGATATACGTTATAAATGTGCCTACACTATTAATTTTGTTGCCAACTATTCACATCTCTGCATTTTACATCTTCCAGCTTCTGTCAATCTATAGAAGAACTTTTTTTAAAGTGCTGGATTGCAAACTCTATTTAAATAGTGTTGTACGTTTAACCTCAGTAGTTTAGATAGATGAAAAGTCTGAGTCTCACAGCCAGAACAAAGCAGGGGAATATTTTACCCCTTTATAGAAAGCACTAAACCATTTTACTAAAATCGATGCTAGAGGATACAGTACCAAGTTTTTGGTTATATTTCTCTTCACTCCCCCGTTCTCTTGAGAGTACTATGCTGAATAGTTCACTATCTTGCTAGAGTACAATACTCTAATAGTAAGTAATATGTCAAAGAGATGTTTTCAAGTACAGTAATGCTGGGATTTTATATCAGACCACAGGTTTCAGAATAATCAATGTGTATTTATGATGACTTAATTACAGTGATGAGGTATGTCTCTGCTGCCATGAGGAAAACTGAAAGGAAGAATATAGTTTCAATTATAGATAACATACGCCAGCTGAGTGCAGTTTTGCAAAGTTTGCTATTAGCAAAACCCATTTTACCTCAGCAAAAATAGCTTTTTCAATAAGAGACTCTGGAGACATACAATGCATTACAACAGGCTTAGGAATTGAACTTGAAGGAATAATCTCACTTGAAGCAATGATCAAGGCTTTAACTAACTGTGATATGGTTGAAATATTCACTTGGAATATCAAAAAAAACCTAGTTCAAATCTTTCTAATACGCCACTAGAACTTGAACCTCCTGCCTTGCTTTTAAGTCATGGCAGACCTAAAAAAAAAAAAGGTGACTGCTAGCAAAGTTCTAGTCTTACACTGTAGTATTGATACCCATTCTGAAATTCTTTAGGGATGCTTTCTCAAGTTGAAAAACAAAATCACACTTGAAAAATAGCCTTGTTTCTTTTCTTAATAACACACCGCAACAAGAGAGACAACAAAGTTAAATTAATTTCTGTTGTTTACTCAAGTGATTGTAACTTGGAGATCCGTAACATTTATCTGTGACAACCTGAGGTTTGGTAACAAAGAAAGCGTTGAGAGATCTATATTACTTAGCTGCCTTAACCTATACAGAAGTGATTGGAACTGATGAGGGGAAAAAAAAAAGGCATGTATTTAGTACTTCTTGATAGTAGTTCTGTAAGAAAGGACCTACAAAGATTCCTCACTATTCCAATATGTGACTCCTGGTTGCTCTCCAGTTCTGTGTTAGGAAGTTTGGCTTGTACACAACATGAATTAGAGACCTGTAGAAAGAATCCTGTAAGGCAAAGAAGGAGAAAGAAGGGTCCATGATGCTTTCTGTGGCCCTTGACCAGTTAGTCCACGTAGTCTGCATAACACAGGCAGCAGTTCTGGACAGCGAGCTGTCCCCTTCTGCACAAGGCTGTGAACCGTTCTATGTGAACTGTTCTAAGATTCTATGATTGTGCAGATAGAAAAGAGCACTTAAATAGCACTGTACTCAACTGTGACAAAAAACTTTCCTGCAATCATAGAATCATAGAATGGTTTGGGTTGGAAAGGACCTTAAAGATCATCAAGTTCCAACCCCCCTGCCATGGGCAGGGACACCCTCCACTAGACCAGGTTGCTCAAAGCCTCATCCAGCCTGGCCTTGAACACCTCCAGGGATGGGGCATCCACAACCTTCTTGGGCAACCTGTTCCAGTGTCTCACCACCCTCATAGTGAAAAATTTCTTCCTAATGTCTAGTCTAAATTTACCCTCTTTTAGCTTATACCCTTTACCCCTTGTCCACCCTCTTTTAGCTTATACACTTTGCCCCTTGTCCTATCACTACTCTCCCTGATAAAGAGTGCCTCCCCATCTCTCCTGTAGGCCCCCTTCAGGTACTGGAAGGCTGCTATTAAGTCTCCTCGGAGCCTTCTCTTCTCCAGGCTGAACAACCCCAACTCTTTCAGCCTGTCCTCGTAGGGGAGGTGCTCTAGCCCTTTGATTAATTTTGTGGCTCTCCTCTGGACTCTCTCCAACAGGTCCATCTCTTTTGTGATGGGGGCCCCACATCTGAACACAGTACTCCAGGTGGGGTTTCACGAGAGCAGAGTAGAGGGGGAGAATCGCCTCCCTTGACCTTCTGCTAATGCTTCTGTTGATGCAGCCCAGCACACGGTTGGTTTCTGGGCTGCAAGCGCACACTGCCAGCTCCTGTTGAGCTTCTCATCCACCAATACCCCCAAGTCCTTCTCCTCAGAGCTGCTTTCTATCCATTCTCTGCCCAGCCTGTATTTGTACTTGGGATTGCCTTGACCCACCTGCAGGACCTTGCACTTGGCCTTGTTAAATTTCATGAGGTTTGCAGTGGCCCACCTCTCCAGCCTGTCAAGGTCCCTCTGGATGGCATCCCTTCCCTCCAGCGTGTCCACCACACCACACAGCTTGGTGTCATCAGCAAACTTGCTGAGGGTGCACTCCATCCCACTGTCCGTGTCTCCAACAAAGATGTTAAACAACACTGGTCCCAGTACTGACCCCTGTGGAACACCACTTGTCACTGGTCTCCACTTGGACATTGAGCCATTGACTGCCACTCTCTGAGTGCGGCTGTCTAGCCAGTTTCTTATCCAGCGAGTGGTCCTTCTGTCAAATCCATGTCCCTGCAACTTAGAGACAAGGATGTCATGTGGGACAGTGTCGAAAGCTTTGCATAAGTCCAGGTAGATAATGTCTGTTGCCCTTCCTCTATCCACCAGCGCCATGGCTCTGTCGTAGAAGGCCATCAAATTCGTCAGGCAATGTGCGAGATACTGCTTCCAAGCAATCTATCTGACTGATGTGTACCAGGGACTTGGAACATCATTTTCCAATATCCCTGAGGAAGGCTGTGCAGTACAGTGGCTGTCCTGGAGGGGTTCTTCGTCATTTTTTAAATCAAGTTTGATTAATTGATTATAAACTCAGACAAGGCTATGTTGACCATGGAGACTGACTTCCTATGTAAATACTCTTTAGGGAAGTTCCCTGATAGGTAATTTCAGCAGAAGATAGTAAAGCAAATCTCATTCTGATGTAAATAATATAATTGAGCAAGTGTGTGAGGAGGGCCACTCTAGAGAGCAGTCGATAGGGCACTTCAGCAAGAGAGTCAAATACCACTGCCAAATTGCTGATATTTTTAAGTCAACATTTATTCTCTCCATGAATTACAACGTAGCTTTGTATTATTTTTTTTTGGCAAGAAGCAGCCAGCATAAATATCCTAGAAAACTATCCTACTCGCATATCCCTTCACTTCTTTCTTCTAAAGGATAGACTCTTACATAGATCTACGTTAACATAATGTTAAGAATTTCACTAAAACACAAACATCAATAAAATATTGTAGTGAGCTAAATGTCTAAAGCAAACATTTTACCTTGATGTGCAAATGTGACTGTCACATTAAAAAATGTGACTGTCAAAGATCTGAGAAAGGAGGAGGCCCAAAACAAGACTGGAACTGGTCTGTAAACGTCTGTATCATAATGATTTTTCTCTTTATTTCTTCTTTTTCTGCCACAAGAGAACTGTGCATTTTATGCACCCTCTTCTTGTTTTCAGCTTACCAATCTTTCATTATTTCAATAATACCACTCATGCTAAAAGGAAGGACCCAAGTTCTCCCACTAAATGAAAGAAGAAATAAAGCTGGCCTGTTACAGGGTGTAGACCATAATTTTGCAATTTATACCCAACCTGCTTTAAAGCATATGTTGCCTCTTGCTTGTTCTGTTCCCTTTCCATTTATAAAATTGTTGGGGAAAAGTTTTTTATTCCCTGTATTTTTGGTTGACGAAGAGAGGTTTCAACCACATTTTCCAGAAGCAGTCTGCCCTGGAAACCTGAAATACTCCTGAGGCTTAGTTAAAAAAAAAAAAAAAAAGCTAATGTATTAAATTACTGTGATTATAATTTAATGATTTTTATTACCCTAATGTGGTAACAATAACGTGAAGTTCTTTTTTCTCTTTAAACAGACATAAACAAAACAGAATTAGTAAAAATAAACATTTTGTCAGATCCTTTTCCCTTCTTCTTTCTGATGTTCCTATATGAGTATCACTTACCTTGAATTCTCATCAACCACTGTTTAAAATACATCAAAATTTCATGCTTTAATGCTTCTACTTACTGTGCAGTGAAGTAATCAAACAACAGTCCTACTTGCTTTCAAATTTGCAGTACCTTATTATCACTTCTCTGTTCAGGATGCTGAAGGTTCTTGAAAGAGAGATAAATAGTTAGTCCAATAGCTGTAATGCTATCCTGAAGCTTTGAAAACTCAGGTAATTCTCCACTTTGGTGGAGTCTTGCTGTGGTTTTTTTTTTGTTCAGGAGAGAAAAAAAAAAGAAAAGACTAGCAGCTGAGTCTAAGCTTGTCTGATACTTGATACTCTTAAAGCTTCTGAAATGTACTGGGAAAAATTGTATGGTAGGCATAATATTATATACAGATTTAAAATGTGTGCTTTAGGATTAATTTTCTTTCCTCTAAGGATTTGTGTCACTTCTCTATTTAGGATACAGTGTGTTCTTGAAAAGAAGACAAATGTTTGGTCCAATAGTTAGAGAGCTAGCCTGAAGCTTTGGAATCTCAGGTAATTCCACGCTTTGCTATAGACTCACTTTATAACCTTGGAGAAGTAATTTTGTCTGTCTATTGCAAAATGAAAATAATAGTACTATGTCTCTATCAGTGGGGTGTTGCAAGGTTGCAGTTTTCACAGGGATGAAAACTACATCAGTGTTGTGAAGTTACCTGAAGAATGATAGATCATTTCTAATTACCAAAGACATTTTGGGTATATACACTGAAAAAGCAGGGTGACTTTATCATTGCTGAATTTGTCAGCCTTGAATAGAGGCAGCACAAGTCCAGCTAACACTGTGGCACCTGAAAAATGAAAGGAGCAATGTGATTCATGGAAGCCCCAGAATGATGCATGCGTATTGACACATAATGCAAATGAGTAAGGCAATAAATACTGATGTCACACAAAGAGCATCAGAACAAACAAATGTAGCTTCACTATTACGGAACCTTATCACAACCCTCTTTTCTCATGTTAATGCATTTTGCACTCAGCAGAAATTATACTTCTGAGAAGAGCCACTTTTCTGTGTTCTCTAAAGATTATTCCTTTGCTCAGTGTTGAATCATGCATATCCCTTCCTGAAATCATTTTAATCTTCCCTCTCAAGCTCAGCTGCATTGAAATGTATATTCTGTATGAATGCTGCTTTGGTGCAGCAATTACTCCATTTTGATTAGAGATGTGCTTATGAGATCTCCACAAACTGAAGTCTGCCTTAAATAGAATTCACTTTTGATACAGACCTGTCTCTTCCTGTGAGACAAAAGTCTCCTGAGATTTCTGACATCTTTTACGACTGGTGAGCTAGATACAGAGAATGACTTTTTTTTTAATTTTAGATCTAACTGAAGGGGAATAAGGGAGAGAGAGAAAAAAATGTACCAAAACTTTTATCATCTATTGAAAAATAATGGTCAGAGAGTAAATATTTATTCTGGGACTGTTTCTCCTAATGAACATGATCAGGAATGATGAAAATGAACTCTGTGCTGTGAGAAATATGAAGTAAAGATAAAATACAAGCATTTAAAGAGCCTCTTGAACAAAATGTCCTATGATAAGTAAGGAAAAGAACTGATTCAAGTAACATGCAGGAAGTACAGAGAGGTCTCTCCTCCCTGCCAGAATTTTCCAGATGATCAAATTAATTTTCCTGTCAGTGCAGCAAAGTTCCTTGTGTGTATATAATAATCTAAATAGCACAGAACACCACAGTTTGGTTCGGGCTTTCTTTTCTCTTTTTTTTTTTTTGTGAGAAATGAGAAGCATGAGATTTAGAATATAGAATCATAGAATGGTTAGAGTTGAAAAGGACCTTAAAGATCATCGAGTTCCAACCCCCCTGCCATGGGATATAATATCAAATATGAAGGAATCCTACTCCTTAGAAAAAGAGCCAATAAGTAAGTTATAAAAAGATGATGCAAAGATTTTTACTGCTCATGTACTTCTTTAAATTATCTCTAGCTATTGCAAAAACAACAACAAAAAAGGGAAAGGCAATCCACCTCAGGAAGGAGTGATACAAACAGGAAACAGGTGTGCTATTTTATCTTTACATATCCTTTAATTTCTTTCTTTTGCTTATACTGCTAGGTAGTGTCTAGCAAGTTGAACAAATCTGAAAGAAGCTGATAAAGCAAAAGAGATCACTGGATTAGAATGACACAAATGAAGTATAATGTTATTTTTGTATGTTCTTGCAAAGAAAATGTGCCAAAGTGGTGATCAGTGACCTGTTTCTACTACCCAGTCATAAAGCATTTGATAGACAGGTTTCATTTGCAGGAATGTTCTCACATAGAGAATGGTTCATATTGCAGATCTCTATAATCATTTAAATTTTTCAAACAACAAATTCTCATAAAATGTTAGTAAATAAATGCTAAACCGAAAAGAACCTCTCCTGTTTAAAATGAAAAAAGTAAGAAGAATTATCTAAAAAATACTACAAAGCACATACAAGGATAAACAAGGTTCCCACATGATTAACATTTCTCCACACAAACAGTATCTCAGACAAAAATCAGTTACAAACAAATGCACATGAAAAATCAAAACCAATTCACAAATAATTTGCAAGCAGTCAGAAAGACTAAATGTATGTAATAAACTGATCACTAGTAATAGCCTATTTCTAATTTGGAATGACACCAGCTGTCAGCAATTTGCTGAGAATTCAGATTTTGGTGTAGAAACTCTTTTCACTTCATCCATCACAGTCTGACATGAGAGAGTTGGAAGATAAAGGGACAAAAAGTAAATAAATTCTGCTTGTTGCCCAAGGCAAGATTTAGTTTGTTACTCCGCTGGTTGCTGTATGCTTCACTTTTAATGAACTTTTTAATGAAATCCACTTATTTGATTGACTATTTTTTTTAGTGTTTGAAAGAACAAAAACATGTTTGTATGCCTCTGAGTTCAAGAAGTCCCAGCATGAATGAAATGTGAAGAATGAGACTGCCATATTTGTTGAGACCTTGCAATATATTGTTAATTCTGAGGCTAAGGTGGCTCTCAACATGCTTGTCTCTGATCACCATCAAGGCTAAATGAAGGAATGATTAGTATTTCTTGTTTATCAGTATATGAAACCAAAGAAACTGCTGCCCAAAGACTAATCAAAAAGAAAAAAGAAAATAAAAAGGCCAGTATTAGTTTAGTTGCCATTGTGAGAAGGAGTTGAAAGACAAGAAACAAGACAGCACAGACCAGAAGCAGAAAAATTGTGAAACCTCAGAAAAACATATGTGCTGTGACACTGGGAGAGTGACAGAGAGTGCGAGGTTTCAGAGAAATCTCTGCCTCTTGTAAATAACCCAATTAATCACCTTTGTCTAATTGCTCAGGTAAGATTAGATAACAGAATTTTGGAGAGTGTATTCACAAGTAAACTTTGAAGTTGGGAAAGGAGGTAGTAACCAACCTTCACAAAAATTGCATCCATTTGGCCAGTCGTCCTGATGGTGGCACTCCTCACTCTTAGATCCACACTCACACCTGCCACGGAAAGAACAATGAATAGGCTTGATTTAACGTTCAGAAATAGGTAATTTAAAGAATAGCTTTGCCTGTTTTTTACATGCCTGGCTCAAAAAAAAAAAAAAAAGCTGTATAAGTGTGCTATTTTAAAAACAATGAATTTTAATAATGACAGAGCGAAATCATGTCATTCCAATCTCAAATGTTCTCTAGTCTAAAAGGACCTCTCTTCATTTTCTCTATATTTTTCTCCTCCCACTGTGAATGGCTTAGAGAACTATTTTTCCTACTCACTGCTTTTATTTGATCTTTTCAGTCTCCTTTTCATCAAGCTAAAATGTTTCTGCAATATTCATGAATTCAGCAGCAGCCCAGGAGTGGGTGTAGGGTGTTGTTTTGCTACTGTTTCTCCTGCTGGGCCCCCTGCTCAACTAGAGAATATAATCACATTTTAGAATTTAACAGGCTCTAAGTTAAAGGTGTGGTTTGTTGTTGTTGTTAGAGTTTTTTGGATGTGTTTCTTTCTGTGGGTGGAACATGCTGGTTGTGTTCTTGTACTTTATACCTATGCCTGAAAGAAGTGTTCAGAACATGATAGGGTTTTACTGATTCTTGCATTGCTACTTTAATACTTTCCCATATTAGGTCAGAACTACATCTGACATATATAGGTCTGGTAGTTAGTGTCAAAAATCTGCGAACAGTTTGAAGGATATCCCTAAATGGCTGTCAGAAGACTGGAAACTGTATGTTTCTATGTACATGTTTCCATTTACATAGTGGAAATGAGTATGTTGAAATTTACATATATATTGGAATTTCTCCGAGAAATTAATCCCATTTTCAGACAGCAGTTCAGTTCATTCCTCTACAAACCCTTGTGCAGATCAGCCAAACAATTTGTCTTGTCAGATGATTCAGATTGAACAGATACAACCAGCCCAAGTATGACTAGACATGTATTTTAGCCTGAAATAAAACTGACAGGCTCTTCCCCTGCCCTTCTCTTCCCTTCCCTCTTCACTTCCTCTATCATAATATTAAAAAAAAAAAAAGAGTGGAAAAGTAGAGTAGTCTTTAGCCTAATTGGACATCAGTGAAATAGTGAAAAGATGTTGCCCTTATTAGATAGCAGTATTCAACAGCCTCCCTCAGGTTTAGAGGATGGTTATGCTAGCTGTACAAACCAGTAAGGAAAAAAGAAATTTTGGTCCAGCAGGCTTGTAGTCTTCAAAGGAGCAAGAGATGGGCAGGTAAGAAATACAGCTACTATGTTGAAGTAAATAAAGAAAGGGAAGAACTAATATAACTATTAATTATATGTTGGGATTATTTTCACTTAGAGAGAGGGTAATGGAGAGTTTAATTAGGAAAAAAAAAGAAATAAGGAAGGCAATTACTGTTACAGCCCATCACTTCCCTGAACATGATTAACAGCTAGAATTTTGTAGGCCTTAGGGCAGAGTTGAGTCTTGAGGAAGTATTTGAAAGAGATATCATTTTTATAGATCACATCAGGAAAAAAAAAATCACTTTTAAGTCATCTCCTGCACAGATAATACAGTCAAAGAAAAATGACAGTATTAGAGATACTTATCAGTTGGAACAGTATTACATCTATGAAACTGTTGCCAGTAAATTTTGTATCTGCAACCTTAGGGAATATAGGATATTTATGATAAAAACTGGTGAAAGGTAAAGGCAGCTGAATTTTAGCATGTGCAAGTAAAAATTATGTTACAACATTTTCTAAGGTGAACAACTAGCATGGGAACAAAGAAAGCTAATCAAACAAGATGATTTGGGGAAAAAAAAGCTTACAGGATTAAAAATTACAGAGAAGTTAATTTTAAGTATACCAAAGGAGTAGAAAACATAAAACTGTATTAGAAAGCAGCCATTGAAGTGAGAAAGGTAAAATCCAGTTTGGAGAAAGGAAAGCATGAAGGACAAATTCAAGACAAGCAGGGGTAGTTGTCACAGCTGAGAAGGTAAAAAGGAGAAAAGAGTCTGAATGGGGGACTGAATGGCCATCCATGTTTTCTTCAATGTCAGAGGAGGTTCTTGCGCATCAGGTTAGGGACAGAAAGAACTCATACTGATGAAGTCTGAAACAGAAATGTGAAAGTGTGGTTTAAAGCTGAAGGAAATGAATGAAACAGTGAAGTGTGTTAATCACCGTGAAGTATTGTGCTCTCCTTTCTGTGGTAGGTCACTGCAGAACATGTGAAAATCCAGCAAGTCTTACTCAAAGTGTGTGAAAGATAGGAGTGTGTTTGGTTATCTTGTTTCATTTTTCCCTTCATTTTTTTTTTCCGAGACTGAGGCAGATTATTCACTCTGTCCTGATTTCATGAAGGTGTTCACTGTACATCTTCTTAGAAGGGCTGCATGTTTTGTTATTGGCAGTAAGTTATAACTGCTTTTAGAGACACAAAATGCAGCTGCTGGACTCATTTCGGATGATGTACAGTGGGTCTTACAGGGCTTCCTAATGAAACGTGGGGTTGCTTCTTTCACTCACTGCTAGGTGGCAAAAGGACAAAGATAAACTATATCCAGGTTGTTACAGGCTTAGCCTAATGTGTCAACTGTATTTTCTTTGCAACACCTTCCATTGCTTTACATGTACTGAAATAATGTATGCTAATAACTGTATACACTGTTAATAGTTCTTCATCTAAATGTTATTTGAACAAATGATGGTTATTTTAGCTGTCCTTGATATGCCTAGGAACAACACAATGACCTTGTTTAAAAAATTTCCTATGCAGTATTCTAAATAGAGTTTTAAATAGATGTACAGAGAACAGCCCTTCCCTCATATCCAGAAACTAGTAACACTGCTGCCATCCTCTGCTTTCCATTTATGTACACTCATCTTACACCCTGCACAACTCTCCCTGCGTTTGCCTCTGCATGTTTTTGAAGAATAAAAATAGAAAAGTCTGTAATCAGTAGCAAATATTATTTAATTGCCTAGAAGCAGGTAACAATGTATGCGTGTGGCCAGTTGCAGAAATTATGTAATTGTCTAGGAGGCCGATAACATGCGAGGCAGCTAGAGATTGCTTTCATAGTCCCTTGGCAGTATCCCGATGTACTATTTGCAAAGCGCCTATTGTGTTTGCATTTGTGTGTGTGTGTATGTACAGCTGGTTAGCAAAGAATGTGGACTGTTATGTATACATAAAAAAAGAGTAATCTAATCTTACTTCAGAAGATGTTTCATCTTGCTAAACAGGAATACAATTCACCAGTCCTGGCAGAGTTGTTTCAAGATATCCCAGAGTGGCATAACAGAATCGTGACAAAACACAACCGAGATCTGGAGCCCAGAGGCATATAAAATATCGTGCACATTACTTGGCTCTGCTGTGCTCTGTTGAATTTTCTGAGTCCCTCATTGGCTTGAGAACAGCAATTGTACACACACAGACACACTTGCTGTCTTCCCCCTGTTTATCTCAGAAAGAGAACTACTGATGTTCAATACCTTATCATAAGACAATGATAAAGAATATCTCACTTTTGGCTGAAATATATCCTCATGAAAACTATCCAGCCTTAGGTCAACCTGATCTCTACTAAAGATTACCAATGAGAGATTTCTAGTGTCAGTACAACTTAAAGAGCACACGAAGATACAATTTGTGTGGGAGAAATAGAAATGTACAGTTCATCTTTTTTTTTTTTTTTTAGTCTGGGTTCAGTAGCATATGGAAACAGTGATTGCTGATACATAGTTACTCACCTTTCCAGTAGATGGTAGTACAGATGTGCTTAAAAGAATATTACATTTGAGACTGAAACAAACTGTATGTGGACATTTTCAAATACCAAATAAGGAGGAATTTTTAGCCGTATCGGTTCTTAACACTAAGTCATATGAAACTGCCTTTGGGAAAAAATGAAAGTTGGGACCTTTTTTTAGTCTAGCAAGCTACTGAAGTTTTATTTTGATACAAAACTTGGTTGAAATGCAAATACTCATATGGAAAGACATGGATCACTCTAAACCATTGACGCTCGTATTTCTGTATTGTTATATAATCTGAGTGGTGGTGCATGATAGTATCACTGAATGCAAAAGCCTATGGCTGTATTAGTCTGTATTACAAGCTGCCTGTATTCAGTTTTTTAAAGCAGACTTGACTTAGCTATATTGGTAGAAACAGATAAAAATCCTTTCTCTGACCAGCTTTACAGATTTTCCCTCACGGATTTGTTATGCCTGTATGTGCTAATTTTATCAGCAATAACTAAACAAGCACACAATAACCAAATCAGTTTATTAATATTCTAAATATAATAAAAATACAAGCCACGTAAGTTGGAGATATTTCTTAGAATAACAATTTAACTTGTAAATTTTCTAAGTTTTAAATTTTTTTTACAGTATCATAACTCTTAAAAATATAAGAATGATG
Source organism: Pterocles orientalis (assembly GCA_011057875.1). Lineage (NCBI taxonomy): Eukaryota > Metazoa > Chordata > Aves > Pterocliformes > Pteroclidae > Pterocles > Pterocles orientalis. The sequence goes on from WKFP01014361.1 coordinate 230,527, forward strand.
GAAGGGAGAAGGAATGGATTACAATGTAGCTGATAAACAAAATTTATTGAAGCCATTTTTAATTATGACATAAATATAAAAAAACAGATGTCAAAAATTGCGAGTTATTTAGCAAATAAATTTCTAAATTTTTCCTGATGGGGAATATTAACATATGGTCTATGTTACAGAAGATTTTAATAAATCACATCTGTACATAAATTCCTTGGGATGTTTTTTGCCATTGTGGTTGCTATGAGTTCATTTCAGAGTTACATACATGTCACTAGATACACTCAAGCTTGCTTGGAATAAATCTCCATGAACTTTCTGAACACTATTATCACCAGTGACAGCTGATGTTAGTCAATATTGCAGTCATATTACCTTTGAAGCCCTACAGCATTAGTATAAAACCCTAATTAAGGTTATATATAAAAATATGAGACTTGCAAGGGAGATAGGAAGGAGTATAAAAACATTAATTGTCTCTTCTATTGGTGTTGTCTGATAGATTGTAATGATTGCCACTGAGGAGACGCCTATGCAGGATTTACACCTGAGGGAAAATCCAGTGGTTCATTTTAAGTGACACACTCAAAAAAATCAAGATTGGGAGCAAGGCAGAAGGGGAGTAATTATGTGGAAGACCATGGATGCTGCTCCCATAATCTGTTTCCAGCAAAAAATAGTAGAGATATGGGAATAAGAGCAATTACCTTCTGGATGATGTCAAAAGAGAAATTGTCTTGACAAATGAGGGAGATTTTAAATGGGAGTTTTCTCTGACCTACAATACAAGGAAAGGTTATGCTAATATGTTAAGGCACAGGCCTTTGCTAATGACTGAAATGTAGTATAGCTCAAGACGAGAGTCAGGTTTTTATACTTCTTCCTGAGTGACTGAGAAATACTCATTATCCTGTTCTAGGTTATCCCATTATAAATGCTCTCGGCTTATTATAAATGTTCTCTGATATAAATGTTGCAAACAGTGATCTTGGAGAAGAAAGTGTGAAGTTAGCATCTGGCACAAAGAGGACAAACTACTTCTGTTTTAAAATTAAGGACAGCAGTTGTCTTGTTTCAGCCACGTTCTCTTCTCATGAACAGTCATCTACCAATCTATGCAACTTGCTATAAATGTTTCTATTTTTCCACAAAATATTTTTTTTCTGATTAGAGCCAAATTTGGCCCTGAATTATTCTATATGTATTTCTCCCCATGAAGAGTGAACTGAAAAAAATATTAATCTTTTTAAAGCACCTTGAAGCCCATTTCTCTTTTCAGCTAATGAACTATGTAAAGGAGCCTCAGCTGCCTGAGGGAAGCTTGTCAAACCCATCACGAGGAGCCTTTATAAAGCCTAAAGGACATGTATCATAATGTATAAAATTTGTCATAGTATATCTTTATTACCATTTGGGAGGCTTGTTACAATAATTATGTATGATTAAGCCATATTAAAAAAAAAAGAAAAAAAGGCAGTTTCATGACCAATAGAACTAAGGAAACTATGTGTCCTATGTTTTGGGGTTTTTTTGTTGTCTAGTTTAGCATGATAGAAAATGACATCTTCGTTAAAGTTTTTCCTGCCATAAAGGTGTCTATAGGAGGCCTCTCCAGGGAGGATTCTTTGGTGTCCAATACAGCATTTACACAAGAGTCTGTGCAGTTTCCCTCTCTAGGTTGTCTGCGGCCACAAAACTCGAACCCATGTAATTATTTCGGAGACCTCTACCTGACACCAAATCTGTTTGCAATGAACCATGCAGAAATTACCTAAAGTTATTGGGGGATGTGGGAGGCACACAGACGGGCACACAGATGCATTTGCAAAGGTACATAATTGCAGTCTGATGACAACTGTGGCGAATGAGGCTGAAAAAGGTACTGAGATTCAACCTTCCCTATTTTGTTTACTGTCCTGAGGTTTCCTCTCTCCCTAATTTTCATTTCAGACTGAAAAGCAGTGTGAGCATGATTACGTAGAGGAATGCATGCAACTCTCACCTGGCAGAAGGACAAGAAGGACAGTTTGGCCCAAAGAACAAACCCAGACTCACCACATTTCTGCAGTGTCAAATACAGGTGTGCCCTCTTCTCTGGTCTCCACAAATCTTGTCCGGTAAGTAGTCGCAGCCTCAACAGGAACATAAACAGGTAGACTAACCTTTAGGCTAGTGTTTTGGGAAGACTCTGGCAAGATGGGAACTAAAATCTTTGTCATGAGGAGGGAACAGCACTCGGGTCCTTAACTGCTCAGCTAATGCATAAAAAGTGCATTAGTTTTATACCCTGCAGCCAACCTTAGTATGCTGACTGTTTTGAATCTCAAACAAAAATGCTTAACTGTCCCTCTGCACTGTAGGTTTCCTTTTGTGTTTTTTGTTGTTATTGTTTTTTAATTGTATCTAAGACTAAGATAAATTTGATGCCTGCCTACAGTGTGTTTTGGAGCACCAGGCAGCAATCTCTAAACCCATCGTGACCAAACCAATGGCAATAAAACTCATCAGCTCAGCCATAATAAGCTGAGACAAAGTACTGCACTAATAGAGCTCTGATGCTTTCAAGACAAACCAGTAGCTTTTGCACAGGATGCACTGCACTGCACCACACCATGTGGAAGAGATTCATACTAGTTTTCATAACCTTGCATTTCTAGGAGGATTTCACAAACTATCTTGCTTGGCACCATCAGTGACAAGATTGGTAACAATAGGTATCACTCTCACTAACAGAGGAAGATATAAGTACCACCATTGCCAGGGGAGGCCTTTGTGTCAGCTCGCAGACTCTTGTGCAGTCTGGCTAAACTCCAGCTAACTATCCAAAGTGAAACAGATTTCAACCTGCATTTTAAATATTACTTGGAATTTTTTAAAAATGAAATAGAATTAATAAAGAGGCTTGCTAAAATTCTTATCCCTGTCAGTAACCTGATAGCGTACATAAATTTTGATATATACGCTTTCAGATTGAAGCTTAGAAGAAGACTAGGTTGTCTAGAAATTATCAATGTAAATTAGTTCTTCCTAACAGACACTGCAATTATCTTCTGATATAATTATAGGCCACCTTTTTAACACTGACAATTTTTTTGCTCTTTAGGAATAACCACACTGGCTAGCAATCACTAATACAATGGAATAGCAAGTTGACAAGCCATCTATCACAAAGACAATATTTTTTAAAGGGTTTATGCAAAACAAATCACTGCTCTGCTCCATCTTTTGTACCTTTTTGTAATGAAAACCACTGCCTTAAGTTATTTTCTTAAATCACATCTTTTATTATCCATGTTTTATGCCAAATGTCCTTTTCGTGATAGCTATTTATCATAGCAAAAGCAAAACAGAAACAAACTTTAATGTGGGAGTTTTATTTTTATAGTAGGAAGCTTTAGTGGAGATGGGATTGATACATCAAAGTCATATCCCATGATAACAGATGTATTTAAATATTTACCTTCATTTTTGTCCTCTACAGTTAATACAATATTTCCCTAACATAAGCTGCTAAATGTATTTCCTCTTTTTTATTCTTATTAAAATTGTGATTTGAAGATATATTCCTAAAGCTCTGAATAGTTATTAACATTTCTTTAAAGGTTTCAATATTTGAATGGCCAAATTCCAGCTTGAGTAATTACATTCTGCCTACTTAAATTCCCCACACAGTTTCAATTAAATAAGTTATTCTTCTGCTCTCTATGTCCTAAAACTGTTCTGCAGTGTTGCTGCCACTATTGAACAGCTGCTGAATTTTGCCCCAGAGGTGACTGAACTGATCCCTATATACAAAACACAATATATAAAACAAACTGAATTTTTGCTGGATGAAAGCTGGTAAATATAAGTTTTCTGATGGCTAAGTATTATTTCTGAATGCCAACGTTTATGCTCATTTTCAGGGTAACGATAATGAAACCTTTCCCACAGTGTCCTATTAACACTGCTCTAGAAAGAACAGGAGGATTTGTCTTCCATTCGGAGCATTTCCTGGGACTTGTCAAGAATACTGCCCTTAAATTGCCATCTAGGTGTTGGAATGACCCCACAAAAGAGATAAATAAGTCTAGGCTAGATTTTATAGATACTTCAGTACTTAAAGCCTCAGAAAGGAAGCCAATTGCTATGTCAGGCATGCTGTGGAGGAATCTTCCCCATATGCTTTTGGAAATCCTGCTAGGGCCTTTAAAAGGAAATACAACCCCAAGTATCTTTAAAAGATTTTCCGTATATACGACAATCTCAGCCTGAAGCTATCTACTTGCACGTCATTTTACTTTACCAAGCAAATCCATTTCTTTCTGCTGTAGTTAAACCTGTGAAATTCTCTTCCTTGAAGAAACAGGTAAGAAAGAATCTGAAGTAGCAAAGGGTGCTACCTGCATCATTTAAGAACAGTTTTAGTGTGGTGCCAGGCTGGCGGTGTGCAATGCATTAAAGATTTTTTTTTCCCCATATCCAGACCTGTATTTCAGCTGTCTGCAAGGGACCTGTTCAGATTACAGTGGTTACTGTAACTTCAAGGTGATCTGATGCTGCTGGAGGCTGTGTGGGGAAATCCCTGTGTAACTGCACATCAATAATTAAGCCAAGTTCCAAAACAGGCTTTTGGATTTAGGCCTTTGTAAATGAAATCCTCCCTCCTTCCTCTGTAAAAGATTTCTGTAGATAAATCTTCAAATAGGCCCAGGACATGTAGGCCCTAGGCTTATAAAAAACCCATATATAAACTTAAGTGATTTCTGGGGTCAATTAAAAATGCACACTTAAATATAGAACCTGTAAAAGTTGAAGGAATACTTAAACATTTATAAATGTGAATGCTGACGTGGCTGAATGGGGCCTCTTTTTGGTTTCCTTCTTCATGTTTCCTGGAGTAGGTGACATATACTTGGCGAGCATATAGTTCAGAAGAGGTGTTTTAGCTATTCTGGCTTTTTTGCTATTCTGTTTTGCAGAAGACAACCTGCTGTCTAGGAGGAATAAATAATTTTCTTGTCTGCAGTATTTCTTCTTGGGGAGTATAAGTCTTTCTCTTTTCTTGATGAACTGATGAGGTTTAGGGCATCACCTAAAAGAGATTCTGCACTTTGAGATTTCTGCTCTTCTTTTTTTGCCTATTTCTTCTGAATTCTGTTTTTTTTCCCTAATCTTTAATCTTCATCCGCATACTTTCTGTATCTGTGAATCCTCCCTCCATACAGTCCAATCTTTTTCTATATATTCCATTTCAGATAGTGAATCACCTCTCATGCTTATCCATCCCCATTCTGCGTCCATTTCAGTTCTTTCTCAGCCCCAGGCTTTTCCTTGCAACAGCATTAGGGGAAAAATGCTGCCTACCAATCTCTCCAATTATATTGAGCTGCACTTCAGGATACAGCCCTGAGCTTGAACATTATTTGTTGCCTTCTGCTTGCACTTGCTGAGACAAGTCAGGCAACAGTCCTTAACCCTCAGTAGCTGCTAAACTATTCTTCACAACACTATCTAAAATACAGATGTTGAGCATGGTATTGCAGAAAACGTCTGGGCTACAGTCTTAATGCAACATAAGAATCTGGAGCAAATCAAACCAAGGAAGGAGAGGAGAGTTTATGAATCAGCACAAGATGCAACTTGTAGTGCAAATCCACAACACTAGTAGTTTATTAGGACTGTGTCGAGTATTAAAGATCAACATTTTAAATAAAACTCTAACCAAAACATACCAGGATTCCTCTTAAAAATCAAGGTTGCCAGAATATTTCTGTAGTGTCTGCCTCTACAAATAAAACTACTCATGACATCTTTTCATTTGCACTCAGCGAGGAAGAACACAATGTTGAATGTCCCATGGTGCTCCTGCTGCAGAGACTGACAGCATCAGTCCCATGTGCCTCATGTTCTGTGTTCCAAGAAAAGCTCTGCCATGGATGTAGGCTTTACTTAAAACAGCAACTGTTCTGAATATTTGTTTACTAATTTTTTTAATTTCAAAGAAAACATGCTCAAATTTTACAAATTTCCCTGACAAACCCAAAACAAACCACACCTCACTTCCACAGTGCAGATGCTTTTTGTAAAAAAATAAGGGGTTTTTTTGTCCATAAGGAAAAAAAACACACTTAGTAAATGTCAGCGTTAAAGGATGCTTATATATTTTTCTGACATGTCCCACTGTATATCACATTTCTTAAAACATCACCAAAGTTAACAGCTGTACAGTTTAGCCAGCTGATAAAAAATAATGCTCTCATCAAAAGATCTTATTTTTTAGGCAGACTTCCTTATAGATCATATCTGCTCCAGATTAATTTAGAATGGAAATTTTTACAAAGCAGGGTATGGAAACTATTCAGATATTTTTCTTTTCCTCCAAATTTTCACTGTAATTAAGTTAGCTATATATGAACAGTTTAGTTGTACTTTCTAATAAGTGCAATAACTGCAGCAATTGTAAGGCCAGGATTTCAAAGAAAATACCTTCAATATTACAGAAGACTCAAAGGGAAAAACCTGTACTTTTTCATGTATTAAGACAGACACTCAAATGCATTAGTTATTACTGAACACTGAGTAATTGTATTTGCATTTTATATTCTATTTGATTTTTAAAAATGATAATACTTACGCACATTTACTATATGTTACTTAAGCCATTATCTACAGTTTAAAATGATAGAGAAAACTCTGGATCTCTGTGTATAATTTGCCAATGTATTCTGCATTATTCTAAAAGCCTATGAAAGATACTCTTTCCAGTTAGAGATTAAAGGGAGAATAATATTCTCCTCCTGATTGCAAAAAAGTTGTTTTTTTTAAAATAAAATGCTGCAGAATCTGATATAGTTTATATATTTACTTATATTTTAATTATATGAGTCTCCAAATGTGTCAGATATATAAGAATATGTGCATTGCTACTATTAATATCATTCCACCATATATGCATTGATAAGTACAGCATTGCACACAGGCACATCACTGAATGTTAAACAAAACTACTAAGTTTAGTACTCTGAGTTTTGATCACAGTATTGAAGGTTACACTGACTTGATACTTGTCAGTTTATTTCCTACATTTAAAAAGTAATTTGATTTTTAAACTCAGATTTTTTTATGCACACACGTGCTATCACATTGATATTGAGAAATCTGCAATTATTGCTGAAGTACTGTGTCACAAAACAAATATAATTTACATTTGTTTAATATATTGGTTCTAACTTTACAAGGAATGGTAAGAATGACAATGGTTGAAAGGACCCTAATATTTCTTGAACAGAGTACTACCAATGTTATTTAGGGTGCGGTTGAAATTGCAGTAGCAGTTGTTTACTGCTGTGTTCCCTGTAGCCTTCTGCTGTGTCATATTCTTTCTATTATATTATATTTGTTTTTTGACAGATCACTCTAACATAATCAGAAGATGGGATAGATTTATTTTTCTTATTTGCCTAGTCAAATGTGAACTCATTGCAGTACATGAAATGGAATAGGGAAACGCACGTAATGGAATGTTACAGGGGACAAAATGAAAAGCTTCCTTTACATAGAGGTTTTGGGATTACCCTTTTCTAATTAAGATTCATATGTTGGTGTATATATGCATGTACACACACAGATAGATATATCATATATAGATATGCCATCACTTCTTCCTCATAATTAGGTCTGGGAGGGAATGAAATATAAGGGACCTAAGTCTGAAATGCTTCAAAGTGTGAACAAACCTCAGGCTTTGATCTTGGTTGCGAGTGGTACTGTCAACACAGAATCAGTGATGGTGAATATATCCCTTGCAGTTTGCACCTTCACAAGAAGACTTGCTTGCTTATTTTCATCAATCGTTATTCTAGTCTCACTCCCCAAACGTAAGGCAACTGCTTATTTACCATAAAGGAAAATACTGTAAGATGATTACCGATAGTCAGACCTGTATGCTTAAGTTATCTATTTTTGCACTCATATCATTAACCAATAAGCATAAAAAAATACTTTTTTGTCTACGAAACTTTGGTCATTATTTAGGTGGCAAGTATGTATCACGCTGATGAACAGTTTCACTGTTTTGTCATGGTCCTCTACGTTACTCATAGATGCAGACCTAGATAATCTCTTTTGAGTTTACTCACTACATAGTCTGGTGGAGCCTTCAAATCCATACAGGAAGAATCCAAAGCGATCCTATAGTATATGCAGGAAAATGTTACAACAAGAGTCAATATTACAACAAGAGTCAAGCCTAGGCTACCAATTGGGGACCTAAGCTGCTTTAAAGCATGGGGTTTCTGGCTGGCAGTTCTCCAGTACTGGACAGTTATGTCCATGTTTAGCATTTTGCTTACAGTCTTCTTGTAATTAAGTTATATCAGTGCCATCTCATGCAAATTGTCTATATAAGAAGCAAGCCATTCAAATGTGTTGGGTATCTGTATATAAATTTCAAAATCAGTTTAGATAATCATGTCACATTAAATAGCATAAGGTGACAGAAGGTTCAAGTGGGAGGCTTTGGCAGTTTTAGCCGACATCCTTAAATCAACAACATAAATTTTAATATAGTAATTGTATTACAACAAATGGATGTGTTAACAGGATATTGCTTCCAGACTATTTGCAGAGAATGCAAGAGAGAAGTAAAATATAAATACATTCTTTTTTTTATAACCTCTTTGTTTTTTAAGTCTTCTGCAAACAATCCAGCCCAAACAAATCTTTGTTTCTATAATCTACTCCATTTCTAAAAGCCCTGCTGGGTTAGACTTTCCAATTAAAATATGATTTTTTTACGCATGTTTTACAGAAAATGTTTACTCAGACATTGTGCAGTGTTTTCTGCAATGTACGACTTTGGCATTGCCAGAAAATGAAAATTACAATTTCCAGAATCTTGCTTAATGCTAGAAAGATTCACAAATACATGTTAATTTATCATATGAAGAAAGGGGGACCAGCACATTTTGTGACAGTTTGGTGATATAAGTAGAGTAAAAATTGTCAAGATTTTCCAATTTTTTTTTTTTTTTTTTAGTATTGTGACAAGGTGAAGGGAATTCGGGAATTGCCTCATTTTACACAGCAATACAAGAAGTCTCAAGACCACCTGTTCATCTAGGCTTGGTGCTGCTACCGTTATATCAAAAGCAATGGCTACCAGGGCAAGTACTACAGGAAGGTGGAAGCACACAAGTAAAGCAAAACAGTTGATGCCAAGTATTCAGTATTCCACACCATAATTGCTTTGTGGGGGCTACTTCATACTCAGCCTGGGGATTGAGCATCCATTGATGGTTGAAGTGCAGTAGCCAAGCTCTCGGAGTGTGCATCTTCCAGTCTTGTTTTGCCTAAAAGGAGGTTCTTCTCAGGCTGTTCCACAACATGAACCAACATACTCTAAGTAGAGATGGGTCAGGAGATTCATTCTGTGTAGATGGTTCCCAAAGCAAATACCCAATGCCTGCATGTCCCACCAGTGCTGTTCAGAGATGGCAGATAGTCCACTGGCGTTTTCACAACATTGGGATAGCATTTGGTTTTGATGGAGGTGGGAATGTGGAAAAAAGTATTAGGGAACATGTGAGAATAACTTGTTCCAGGCAGGGCACCTGCTGAACAACAGTTGCTGGTCTTGATCTTCCTTGAGATTGTGAACAGTCAGTGAGAACTGCTCAATGCAGGTTGATTGTCAGACACCTTCTGGTAAGTGGTGGCATTTCCTCCAGGTCTGCAGTGGCAGTTCATTGCCAAAGGTTTCTTTTGCCTCTCTACTGAACCAGTAAAATCAGATAAAGAAGAGATATCGTGGTCTCTGAGTAACCGCTCCTCTGGCAGGGCAATTCTGTGACTTCTTAAAAATATAAAATCCCAAAGTTAGAAAGAGACAATGATAATAAATTGTTCTAATTTTAATAAGCAATTAAAGAGATATATTATTATGCTAAACCCTCAGACTGGGTGACTACTGCTACAATATGTACAAACACCGATAAACGTTCAAACTCAATTGTTTACATTAACGTTAAATCAGATAATCTAAAAGAAGGGTAATTGTTATTTAATTCTAGCATCTTTGCAAGTGTCTATTTTAACTGTTGTCCCAAGCTACTCAGCTTTATACTTACTTTTGTAAGTACATATATAGTCTATGTTATGCTGAGTTAGTATAGAGTCAGACTAATTGAGATCACTGTGGAAATTAAGATTACACATTGATAAATGCCAGGATGATACTGTGCTTCAGTAATCCTCATAACTGGAGCCATGAAAATTTATACTATTTCTGGATTGCACTATTTTCTTCTAACAGTTTACATGGAAAACATCTGATCTAGAATTGTTTGCAGTGAATAAAAGGAGTCTGAATGGTAAAGGATCTGACATATTTGTAAACCAGCAATTATGGCATATACCCAGAAACTTGAAATATTTCTGAATTGTTCATCAGATCCCCAAATTGCTCATGTAATGAAAGCACATGGAAATGTTATCATCATTGTTTCTAGTTGTCTTCCATTTCCCACTGGAGACTTTTTTGTCAGCTTAATACATTTTTGTTTATTTTTAGCTCTGGCTTTATTTGGTTTTGGTCCTGTAATGAAAATTAGCTAATGACACCTCTTCTCAGTCTACAGAGGCTTCTGCTGTCTAGCAAGACTGGATTAGTCACTCAGTGTGTGATCTCAAAGCAGGATTGGGGTTTGCTGCTTTCTTTGTTTATTTTGATTTATTTTAGAGGAGGGAGCTATATGATGCAGCTGTACAGGACTGTGTCATTTACACTGTCTGAAGGCTATGAATAAATAGTCACTTCATATCTTAAGAATAAACACAATGGACCCTTTACTAACGAGTTATTTATTCCAAATTAAATCAAGAAATGCAGTGAAGAACCTCTTGCCAAAGGCCCAACATACCAACCCATAGTATTTTCGAGAGTTGAAAGCAGAAGTGACTGATGGATTAGGAATGATAGTTGTATCATTTTATCTCCTGATTTTCAGTCTAAAGCTAGTCAGGTTGGTGACAAATATTAACAGAAACATTACTTAACAGTTTATAAGAGGATACAAAAGGACATTCACAAACCCCACACCCCATGCCCTAAATGTTGTTTTATAGATGCTTTGTGCCATGCTGGAAGCATGCAACAGCTGTAAGCCAACTGAAATAGCTCTCACCCGAGTTTCCTGCCTAATCCATAAGTGGTGCAGAGTTGCTTTATTCTCTGCAGCACTGCCACCACAGCCAGGGACAAGAAGGGATGGCTGCAGTGTCTCCATCATCAACTGCTGCCAAAACAATGCCTCAGGAACACAGACCATCTCTTAGTAAATGGAGTGGTTCTCAGGATGCTCTGATTCACAGGAGACCAGCCTGGCACATCCTAGAAAGAACTGGGAAATAAGGGAGGTTTACCTGAAAAGCAATTAGCTAGTACAAAGAAATTTTATGATAGTGCCCAAATTAAAGTTCATAAAGAATTAAAATATGACAACTGTCACAACAACAGAAAGCATTGTTATAAATCTTACTAATTTGTCGTGGCATCCCTGAGGATAAGCAGGCATTTTGGTTCTCAGTTTTTCATTTTGTTCGAGTGATACGAACCTGAACATCTAGACTTCAGTGCTCAAAACACAAACCTTTCAGAGGAAGATGAAGCTGTGTGCACACAAATGGGAAATAGATTTGCAATGCAACATGTTGTCTCTGGTATAAGTCTTTCTCATTTACTTCTTTTTTAACTCTTTCTCCTCCTATTTCATGTCATAACACTTAAAATACATTGAAAGCAGAAAAAAAAGTGCTCAATTCTCCAGTGGAAGCTGAAGGGAAATAGAGGGAGAGCACTGCAGAGGAGATGTCAATTGCTAAAATTATCCTGTCTCCATGATCAGAGAGGCCTTGGATTTATTGAACTACAGGGTACTCTACAAGGTCTGTTTAGTTCCTCAGGTAGTTTCACAGCACTGAGCTGAAGGAACCAAATGATTTGAGCATGGTTATTGATTAGTATTGTTTATTGCATATTGTTCCAAGCACTTACGGAAACAGATAGGTAGGTTTAAAAGAAAATATATACATAAATAAGATGGCAAGCTGGACCCACTCTTTCTTTCTCTCCCACCACTTGTGTATGCATTAGCACAGCTCTGAAAAGCCACCTGGACAATTTATAACAATAGCAGGCACTTAGGAAAAAGTATAGGTATATTTAAAACTAAAATATATACATTAATAAGACAGTAAGGCAACCTATATGTGTATGTTAGCAGAGATATATTAAACCTGTTTGAAGAATTCTATCAGTAGTAAGTGTGCCACAGGGTAGACTGCATGAACACACACATGAGATCAACCAAAATAATTCCTTCCCTGAGCATCACCCTGAGAAAGTGTGACTTAGCAATACAAAGGACATACACAGGACAACTGGGAATGGGAAATCTCTGCCTGGAGGAGCACTGGCTGCTATTTTGGTAGGATTTTGGTTTTTTTCTCAGTGTTAAATCATTTGTGAAATTCTAAGAAAAACTCAAAAATCCAGAATTTCAAACTCACTCTTAAAAGTACAGAACTCCGTCATGTTTTTATCAGTTTAATTCACGGCAAGAGAAAAATTTTCTACTTAAAGCTTGTTTTCTGAAATGACCTGGGCCACTAATGTATTCTAGTCCCTGGTGTGGCTGTTACTACTTCTTATTAAAAGCACTTCCTAAATGGTTTTAGCTAAATGACAGAAAGCCTGTAAGCACCTACTAAGACTTCCCAAACAAAGAGATAGTCTGCAACAGCTACAAGGTCTCAATTCACGCACTTCCCAATTTCTCACTAGTGTCTTTGTATAGACAAACCCTTCTTAGTGACTGAAACAGATTTTCTGCGTCAAAAATGTCTCTTACTTGCGTTGTAATGAAGAGGTTTCATACTTCAAAGTGTCAAACTGTGTCACTACAAGACAAACAGAAAACACTTTGATCTCAAAGTATGTCTACACAGCGTACTGAAGGTGTGATGACAGCACAGACATCCATTCTAGTTTGAATTTAGCTAGCATGGGTAATGTTAAGAGCATACATGTCTCAGTATATACACCAGTAGAAACCTGATGGGGACCGTCCCTTGGGCTGCTCAGCAATAAAAGGAGTCATTCTTTATCGAGGGATTACTAACAGAACCATCTTGTTCTATAGTCTACAGTTCAAAGGGTGCATGTATAATGTTAGTACAGGGCAACATTTTCATTTCATATTATGTAAATTTTTATTGATAATATATTGGTTTGGAATATTAGTATATTTCAGTCAGAAAACTGGCCCTATCAAATTCTGTTATGCTGGCTAAATCATAACTTTAGACTAAAATGTATGTTTTTCATGAACTGGTAAAATTTCCTTGTTTCTCTTGTTTATTTGCCATATTTCTGGCACTAGAATATGGACGGTGAGTTTTGCAGCCAACTGATCCCCTATCTTCCTCCCTGTCTCTTCTTTGACCTTAAAAATTAATAACCCAGTCTTTCCTCCGTTTTTATATCCTTGTCCAGATTTTATATCTGCTTATAATTACTTCAGGACCTTTTGTTTCTAAGTCTGTGCAGGCTCAATGCTAGCAAAGCTTTCTGTTTTATTCCATCATGCTTTTTTTTGGATTGAAAAAACTCCCTTTGTCTTAGAAAAAAGAAAATATTCCAGTCAACAAGTGGCGAACATACAGTGATAGATGCTAAAAAATAAAGTAAGCATTGCAATAGTTCAAATGTTATCTCATGTCAGAGTTCCAGAGGTCTGTAACAGTTGTACTTTTGTACATGGCTGCTGCTTCTGTGACATAATCAAATATAAAAATAAAAATATGCCTACAGATTACAAACACAACTCTAAGAAAATGTCAAAATTCTTGCACAAAATAAGAATGTCTTTAGAAAATTTTAAAATAAAATGCTGCACTGATTTGGAGGAAACCATTTCCTGATTGTGGAGAGCATGGGATTTACTCTTGTTATGAATCAGAATAGAAACATTTTGAAATGCCATCTTTTCTGGTAAAATGGAAAATCGAATTTTTGAGCAGGACTGTTAATCTGTACTCTTAGCTGTGGCCTGTATGACATGAAAAAGAGACAGATTCAGCTGCCACAAGAACTGGAAGCTCCACTTGTTTGATGATGAAGAAACAAGAAGACTTTCTCTTTTGTTACAGTTCTGATTCACGGACTCAGTTAAATCTAACAGAATACTAATTACCTTAAGTGGATTTCACAGTTGACAGAGACCTTTGCCAGGAAGACAAGCTTGACAAAGGCAATTGAAACTTAGCTAATGAAGAATACTAGATCCACCTTCGAGGAATGTTAAGTAAGTGCTTTGCTTCTTATGAAAGGTACTGCTTTTACATGTAAAGTAACTGCAGAAATGTCAACATCTCATTCTAGACACCTTGCTAAATTCTGCAGAGGGTTATCAAATTACCTTTAGGTTTTCCTTCTCTGTAATTATATTTATTCATACAGCTTCTCCTTACAGTGAAGCTCTGTGGACCAGTCCTGAAAAAGGCACACTCAACGTTTGCTTAACACAGCTTAATCAAACCAATCTTCATATTGACAATCACAGTATGGCAGAAGTTTCTTCCTTGCAAATGAAGGCTATGCAGGTGTGTCTAATTATTACAGAATTGCCTGGAGCAGACAAAAGTGCAAGTGAGAGCTGGGACCGTAACAATGTTCTTTTGTGATCATGTTACCTCAGGCAGCTAAAAATATGCAAATAACTACTGCCCTTTGTGCTACTCAGAGCTAATACCAGAATTAGTACAGAGTTGGAATGCTTCAAAAGCTACTGAAAAATATGGGCAAATCCTTGATTGTGTGGTTGGTTGGGCGTTCTGCTTGATTCCTAGATCATAAGCTAGCTACACATTCACTGTGCTATCAGCACTACATCATGCCACTGCTGAACACTGCAAGGGGTTACTGGGAGACCATGTTTGCATACTCTGAACAAGTCCTAGTTAGTCAGAAAACCTACAGTCCGGATCAGACACACAATCCAATAGCTTTGGAATTTACTCTGTCCTTCTCATACTAAAATTTGCTTTCTCATTTCAGATTATCTTGAGATGCTGCTGCATTCTTACATACTAGAGCACACTGCTGCGATCCTTGTGCTACTGGGAAGCGTTTTACGGCTTACCTGGGTTTTTCAGGGAATGCGATGTTTGATTTTCAGCACCAGTAAGATGTTCTATATGCATATAAATTAAAATTGGTCAGGTAGTACAGAGTTTGAAAGACTTTTTAAAGCCAGAAAACAGTTTATTTTCTCATTATTCAGGGTTTTACTGAAGAAGCCAATCACAGAAAGATTTCTTTGAAAATTATCTAGTTTTAAGTTTTCGCTCTCTTTTCTGAATCATGTCCTACATGATAGTTTCAATTATTTATTATAAGGCAATGGTAAAAAAGTGTTAATTAGCAAAGATGAAAAAGACTGACTCAATGGGAGCTCCTGTAAAGGAGCTCTTATTTCTAATGCCTGAGGTGACCACTAATTTACAGCTTTTGATAGCTTGCATGCATGGTTCACAGAATAAATTGGTCTTGGGGAAAAAATACTGTACACCTGATTCACTGTGGTTAATCATTGTTTTGTTTTTTGTTTGTTTGGGGGGTTTTTTTGGTTTTGTTTTTGTTCAGGCAATTTAGTTTTGGTAAAATGGTTTAACTTGACAGCGTTAGAAATTAAAATATGCAAAGAGAGAAAGCATGACACTGGAACTGCAAGATTTTCTCCATTTAGCTGAAAAGTCCATACCCAACCCAAGAGGCCAGCTCTAAAAATAATCATCCTCTTTATTTTTTTTTCTTTCTGTGCCGATTTCATCTGATTAAAAAAAAAACCCTTTAAAAATACTAATATCCCAAGACATTTACACTTTTTTGTTTGCTTTAGTGAAAATAAGATTAAAAATTACACAATAATAAATAATTATGCTAAAAATGGGAATAATACAGAAGACAAACTAAAATTTCTCTTAAACATAATGCATCCAAATTACCTTTATATTTTGTTTATATTTTTTATTATATAATCATAGCTAGACCTATAGAACACCATGAAACAAACTCCATAACAAAACAAATTAATTAATCAGAATACTCATTGAGAGCCAGTAATGGAATGGCCAGAGGTCTAGTTTGAATATTTTTTTCCTATAATCTCCATTGGATTTACCAGCTCGTGTTTTGAAAGTTACCACATAGGAATTAATTTTTATCACTGGTTGTCCTAACTGGATTTAAAATAGATTTGACTTATACATAAAGGATTCTATCTCTTCCTTTTTTTAAAAAAATCTTTTTCTCGTTTTCCCTTTTTTCATTATTAAAAAAGAAAAAAATTCAAATTACTCTTCAAGTTTTTTGGCATTTAACATAGCTAGGTCAAGAGAACACTGTAAGATTTTTAGAGTTGCCAGTACAGGAGACTGAGTTCCAAGGACCTGAGATGTGCTGCACATCCCTCACACCAAGCCCTTCAAGAAAGCCGTAGTCTTGAATGTTGATTATCTTTTTATTTATTTCAAGTCTCTGATTTCATGTTCAGATAGTAGAAATGTCAGGAATACTTTTTTTCCAAGGATATCTGAAAATAGAAAGTTTTCAACTGAGTGTATGTTCCATCTGTACTCACCCAGAATCCTGGCTGTCCAGCTCTTTCCCAGCTCTGCCAATTTTGCTTATGCCTGTATTTTTCATTTTGTTTTACATCATCACAGCTGTGCAGGACCTCAAACCTACAAGAAGATGAATTCACATTAAAAACTCACTCTTTTTTTTAATTCCTTGTGTTTAGATCTTTCAAGCCTTTCAGATATTCCTCAATTAACACCTTTCCACTTAGCCCATTTTCCTTGTTTATTTGTTCATTTTGTTGTTGGTTTTGTTATTAATGAGATATTGACAATCTCTGTGATGTCTCATATGCTTCAAGCTTTTTTTCATCTCCTGACAAGCATTGCCAAACATGAAACAGGAACAATGAACAAAGTCATTGTGAGAGTGAAACTAGAAAGATCTATGAAATGGTAAAGTCCAGAATTAACATCAATGATAAAAGATTAACATGATCCTGCTGTTGTGAGGACTTCATTATCACCATGATGCTAATCAGAACAAAGGTGAGAAAGGGCAGCAAAGTTTAACAAATTTAGAGTGTGATGTGAAAATGAGATGCCCCTGGTCCACCCTAAGTTGTTAGGGGCTTCAGGATGTTTGAGATCGAGGAACAGTTAAAATCCAGATTATTCAAATGCTTCAAAACGAACTGAAATCATTCCACTATATGGATAGAAAGGTAAATTTACTGGTGTTAGTATCTGAGGCATATCTCCTTCTCACCTGGAAGCTCAGGTTTTTGAAAAGATGTTGAATTTTACTATTTTAATGACAGAAAATAGTGATCTTAGTATAATTGTCAATCTTTTATTCAGAAATGTATCTTTGCCATTCTGGAAAATATTTTGGATATTTAGCATTACTGAAGGTGGCCGGAGTTTTACAAAGGGTGGTTCTCCCCCTTATCTCCCAGAGGCTTCCAGCCTTAATTGATTACCCTTTATTACCCTCTATGCATTGATTAGAAGACATAGGAGACTCACTAAGAGTAGATGTCTAGTTCTTACACAGATGAGGCTGAATACCATTAATTTTATACACGTTACCGTATGTCAGTACCTGTGAAAATTCATGCCTCCTTCCCACGTGTGGTCTTTAATTTTACCAAAGAGGGAAAGTACCAGTAGGCACTTTTTAAAGAACATGCAATGGTACTTCTTTCAGCCAGGGCCAGTACCAACCTTAAATAGTAAAAAATAACTTGAAAATACAAAGAGAGTGCAGAGGATATCACCTGCTAGTGTTGCGAAGGGAGCATTTTCCTGCATTGTTTTCTCTTGGACTTTCTGGTAGCGTAGAGAATGCGGTCATTCATTCTGAGAGATTTGTTCTGGAAGCAGACTTAGCCAATCAGGAAATGAGAGTCCCTAGCATGCGACGTCTCTAGTGAATCACAGAAGAGGGTGAAACAAAGCAAAAGGGGATTTATTAAAGATAAAATTTAATTAAAAGTACAGAATATGAAATGTAATAAATATTAAAATAAAGAAGTGCCTTCTGGGGCAGGTAGTGACATGAACATGGGATTAATTTTAATAAGGTGAATAACCCTTCACTAATATGAGTGTTGGGGTCAGAATCTAGCCTAAGCATTTGAATATTTTCCTTAGTTCAGATTATTCTTTTCATAGGTATAAAACAGTCTGCTTTTTTCTGTCCTAGCTGCTCATAATTTTGAAAAGTGTTTGGTGAACAAAAAGAAAAAAACAACAGAAAGTTACAAGTTTGCATTTTATGAGGGGGGAGAAAAGCCTTTTCAGTTCTAATTAAGTTCTTCAGGTTTCACTTGAGAAGACATTGGTGTACCAGAAGACACCAAAAAAAAAAAAAACCACCTCATGTTCATGTACAAAAGTGGGTAAGTAAAACTAAAATGCAAGGCATATTATGCAGATTTTTGTAAATGACAGTTACAGATTTACATAAAATTAAAATAACCTGTAAAATTAGGACAGCCAGGTCACTCTAATGTGATCTGAATTACTGAGCTAATGATATTCTTATCCCTCCATGTCCTCTAGGCAGTGCCATTGAAAACCTAAACCCGTGAAAGAAAAGTCAGAAGAGCTACCGCGGGTAAACCACTCCATACCTCTCTATTAGTGCTACATCTGAAGAGAAAATACAGTTTTTAAGTAGATAATTTAAAGCCAGAAATATCTAGAGCCAAAAAATAAACAAACCAGCCATTATTTCATATTACTCTTCCATCTGCATTCTGGACCAGTGTTTTTTTATGCAGAGGTGCATATTCTTAATATATGATAAAGACAGGACTGCAAAGTCATCAGTTAGACAGCAGTAATGAAATTAGCAAGTAATACTTAATTGATTTCCTGAAAAGTATATTCAAGATCCAGCTGCATAAAAGGTACTTTTATGCTATACTACTAGTAAAAACAAACCCAAAAATGGATTAAGTGGCCAGCTGGGGATACTGACCGCATAATTGAAGACCTGAGTGGTAAACAAACATTTTAATTATCTCAAGGAAAAGGGTGTCCAGGGGGAGATGGGAGGATTGACCAGAATACATAGTATTCCGGCAGTCTTCTAAGGATCCAATCATTGCTTGAGACTATAAATCAGAGCAATCTTAAAGAATATAAAATCACTCGTGTATTGCATTTCAGACTTTCATGTGGATGCCAGATCCAGGCTACTAGTTTTTTAAACAGCCAGGTATGCAGACTTCCCTACTTCCAGGGCAGGAATTTTAAATCTGTAGTATGACTGTATCTCTTTCCTTTGTGACTCCTGGGTGTAGGAAGCTGTTTTCACAGCCTTTTAATGATAAGGTTTGTATGTGGTTACTAGATACGATTTGTATAACTTTATTATTAGGCAAATTATAAGTAGTTGTCTAGGAGCATCTCTTGCTATTAAAGAACGCTTCCAACCTGTAAGCATCTCTAGGTGTATATTTCTTAAGAAATTTGAGTCAAACACCTTAAACATACGGCACAGTTTGTAGTGGAGCGATACAGGGCTCCACTATAGGACTCTAGGATAAATGCTTCACAATATTTTGAGCAGTGATTTGGAAATAAGCACAGAATCACTGCTGGTAAAATTTATGGCTGATGCAAGGCTTGGTTGAGTGGTAAATAATTATAATCAGGCCTTGCATTCATCTGGAATGATCCAGATTACAATAGTTATATTTATTTGACTTCTGTTGGTTTTGGCTCTGCTCTAAGGCAGCCAGACGTGTGCTAGTTCTGATTCAAAAGACATGCTGTGATGGGTTGGCCCTTGGCTGGGGACCAAACCACACACACCCGCTCACACAGTCCCTACCCCCACCCAATGATAGGGGAGAGAATTAAAGAGGTACATGGCAAAGAGGACCCGTGGGTTGAGATAAGGACAATTTAATTACTAAACTACAATAATATTAGAAATAATACTATATACAAAGATGCAATGTGATACACAGTGATACTACCCATCCCCACCTGATGACCAAAGGCCCAGCCCAACCCCAGCCAATGGCCCCAAAGGAGGGAGAGACTAGGTGATACACAATTATGCTGCCCCCCCCCCGAACAAAGCT
>WKFP01014361.1:250759-270779 GCA_011057875.1 Pterocles orientalis
GGGGGAAGGGGGAAAGGGGATGCACTGCTCCCGGAGGCACTCACGGAACGGAGATAACAGCCCAAGCGTCCCAACCCGAGAGCTGACCGAAGCAGGGGAAAAAAAACAGCTAATGATCCTCCGGGAGAGGGAGGATGCCAAAACTCACGGAACGGAGATAAACGAGTGTCCCGGGCCGAGAGCTAACGGCGAGCGTGGGGGGAGGGGGGGGAAAGGCCTTGGGAGAGCGAACGCAGGCTCCCCAAAGCGAGACGAATCCGGAAGTGAAAGCCAGTACTCCTAGAAGAGTCTTCTTCTAATATACTGGGTATGACGTGCATGGGATGGAATAATTGGTCAGTCTGCTTCTCAATCTTTACCTAAAAGCAAATCCCAGGCTAGAAGCCAGACTGTCTCTTTTCCCCCAAAAGGCTGAATGTATGTCCTTGAGAACAAATAGCAACATCCTAGCAATAACTATAAACGTTCTTCTCTTATCAATTCTCTCCTGAGCAGGAATCCAAAACATAGCTTCTTGCTAGCTATTTATGAAGAGAAGGGAAAAGGAAAAAAAAATTAACTCTCCTCTGCTTAACCCACGACACATGCAGATGCAGGCAGCCTAACAAGTGTGTTTGAACTCTCAGCAGCATTCGTCACTTACTGAGCACACCGTCCTGTGGCTGCGGCTGCACAGCTTCCGCTTTGCTACTGTCTGGGTTTGGAGTATTAGTAGAAAGTGTTTGCATCTTCCTTAAACATCCCTTCACCCTTGATACTCTGGGCTCATTCCAGCAAAATGAGTTTTAAAAGAAGAAAATGCCATGTTTTTCATCTAATGAAAAGGAATTGCAGTCCTACCTATAGCACAGGGGACTGTGCTGTGGTTTCCAAAGACAGAAGTCTATTATGGGGATTATATTGGGTAAACAAACTTGGGTTTTGAAAAATACAATTAAAATAAAGCTGTCTTGCAGTCTTCTAAACTCAGAAATAATGGACAGGAGCAGTTAGGTGGTGTTAATCCTTCTTGGTGGCACAGAAGATACCAACGCTTAAATGCTTTATCCTAATCTCATGTCCACATTAAAAAAGAATAACTGAAAAATTATGAAAATGAGAAGAGCTGTCACAAGCTCTTCATTTTAGTACATTCTGTGACCAGAAAAGACATTAAAAAACCTGTTTTTCATTCCCATTTTGACTGAGCGGTACAATTACCAAAGTTCAGTCACCTTGGACATTTCATGCTACATCTCTGTGCTATGGTTACCTTATTTCCTTACCTTACTTTGTTATCTTATGATACCCTTCTTCATACGATATACTGTGAAGACTTTAAGTGAAAGGTGAAATATGAAATTCTTTAAATCAGGAGAAAGTCTGAAAAGCTGAAGGGTAAATCTGCCATTCAAAGGGAACTTGACAAGCTGGAAAAGCCTCATGAAGCTCAATAAAGGAAAATGCAGAGCCTCTGACGCCCCCTTCAAAAAAAACCAATGGTAATTTACAGTGTAAAAGGAAGTTATTGTCTTCTCATTTTATTGGTTTCTGATCTCATAAAAATAAAACTGAAAATAATGTATTTCTTCTATGATTAGATCTAAAATGACAAGAGACTACACAGTAGGTTGCTCTTTCTCAACTATAAATTTTATCACTACTACTTCTTGAGTTCTCTACTAAAAATGGAGAGCTTGTGAAATACTTCAGCCTGTCTGGCTTCTGACAGGTCTTCCTACAAAAACCCGAGTTATCGAAGAATACTCTGTAGCTGTCATGGCTAACTATCACTCCACAAACCCGCCTTCTGAAGAAAAATCCTTTGGGAATCACAGAATAACAGCAACATTAGCCAAAACGTCTACCTCCCTGTAGAAGAGGACACAAGTAGAATATATTTTTGTGTCATGACTTTGACTTTTCAAAGAATGCTGCCTCCAATTTTATATTAATGACCAGACTGCTGCAACCATTAGAATCTGTCCATACATTTTTTTTTCAGGAAAACATAGGTGAGATCAGACACTGGTCTGAAAAAAAGAGCACAGCAGACTCTTACTTCTAATTTATTTAGTAGCTATCAGTAATTACATAAATTGAGCATATGGCTGTTTTAATCTACTGCTAATAGTAATAATAATATTATGATGATGAATACTGTGAATACTGTTGTACTCTACCATCACACTAGGTATGCTCTATGGTTTGGACACCTTCACTGGGGAAAATCCAGGTTACACAAGGAAATATTGAATTTGTGTCAAGAAAACTGCTTACACAGCAATACACTTATTGACTTAATAAAAAATGCAAAATGACTGTGCTTTAAAATACTTAGAAGATCATTAGCCTTAGTATCTCTCTTCTGACATATTAACCTTTCTACAACTATGGCAATATATAAATGTCGGGGTCAGTTTTCTGTCTTTCTGGATTTTACTAAATATAGGGTTAAACAATTTGAAATTGCTTTTCAAGAAGCAGTTATACTGGGATTGCTGAATATGATTTTAACACTATTAAGATTTCAGGTTTTGTTCCAATATTTCTAAATTGCTGGAACTTTAGGAATTAAATGTACTTTTTTTCCTGGTTTCTCTTCAGTTTTCTCCATCTGTTTTTTTAAGTGCTCCAACTTCCATTAGGCTAAAGATTTTAAAGTACAGTCTGCTTTTCTAGAGTTTCTGATGTAAAGTTTCTCCAGAGTCACGTTAACAAATTACATATATATAATGCGCTTTCAAAACACATAAATCTGGCATTCCTTGAGAGTTTTCTTGCCAGTACATTAATTAGGAAAATATTCCTTATGATTATCTATTTAAATTACCAGTGTTAAATTAGCTATTATTGCTGAATTAAGGATTGATTTCTCGTATCAGTATATATCGGGTCCAGACTCTCACCCATCTTAGCCAAGTTTGTTCAGATGAAAAGCACAGTGAGAGGTTGTACTTGGATTCTGGCAATGCCTGATGCCAGCTGATCTAATGCTTAAAGGCCAGAGAAACCCAAAGGTTGTTCTTCTCATTTCAGTTGCCAACAGCAGATTGAGATTGTCCAGGCAGACCTATTGGCTTTCTGGAGAAGGGTTTTCCTTTTTTAAGTGCTATTATGAAAGTTCTGTGCCATCAAGCTTTCTCCAAAGATACTTTTGCTGCAGAGCTATTGTGCTGAAAATGCCTTTGTTCTAAGGGGGGTTTAAGCAAAGTAGGTTTACTCTGCTATTAAATCCACTGACTTTTCCACTAAAATAGTATTCCCTGTTTTTAAGAGTTACCTCCAAGTCTACTGAAATAAATATTTGGATGCATATCTTTTGTTTATTTGGAATTACAACTGAGTAGATCCATAGGCAAGATAATCTGTCTCTCTAAGGTCCTGAACTAACAAAAATTGCACCACAAGTATTTCTGAAAACATTTTAAAACGCAGTAAAGAAACAGAGATACTGGAAAGTTAAGCAACCTTCTGGTTCTCATGTTCAAAACCAATTGTTTTTTGTATACAGTGGAGTGAAGTAAGAGCCAATTCTACAGAACAAAGACAAAAGGTTTCATTTTGCAAACCATGCTAAAGAACATATACTACGATCATATTCTCTTGAGCTTCCAAATTCCCAGCCTGTAACATTAAGCAATCATTGAAGGGATTCCTAACTTCTGTCCAGTCCTACAGTGCACCAGACCGTGGACCTAAACTGTCAGTTCATAGTTGCCCATTTATCATTTCTGCTTTTGTCAAATTTGCGGTTTAGATGTGATTAAGGAATAAAGTTAAAAAACAACAACAAATGGGCTGGCATTGTAACACTTCTTCCCAAGATGAAACCAAATACTGCAAAATAACACTCAAAAAGAAACAGACATTTGACTCTGTGCTTTGTACTTTTATGAATTTAGAGAACCAAAGCTGCTTAAGTTAAAAAAAAAAAAAAAAAAATGAATTTGTGTATACTTACCCAAGGTGATTGATATGCAGGTAGTGAATGCATCACGGAATGATTTTTTTGTTCTAGCACCATCAGAGAACAACAAGAGCCTTTCATTTCCTGGTAGGAAAATAAAATTAGTTCCACACAATAGTGACTTTTCACTAGCTTAACCTCCCCTGAACCCCTAGGTGTAATTATTTAGCAAAGGTGATAAATAAGAACAGTATCTAATACAATGAGGTCTATACACATCATCTTCCATGAAGAACTTGCTTGTGGTGCTCTGTATTCCCATGGTGGGAATATAACAGCTGCATAAATTGAACATAAGTTCTCAGTTGCAGTTTCTTCAGCAAGTGTAAGGGATGAGCATCTTTAAAGTACTTGGAGAACTGAAAGAGCTGTATAGTCAATGACTTCCGTCTTAAGTTGCACGTGATGAATGAAAAATAATAAAACAATAGATATATCTGGTGTTTGAATTCAGAATCCACCACTTCACAGGTTTACAGTCATTATTTGATCTACATAATTATACTGAACATTTTAGTTAAACTGAGAACAATTAAATAGATTTATCTGAACCTCATTTCAAAAGACGACTTGGCTACAGAAAATATTTTTGTACACCTATCTTAAAGTGTATGACAATGGAAGTATGATTACATCTAAAAATTACATTCTGTGTCCTAAAAATAGGAATCCAATATATTCACCCATTACTTTAAAATATTTTAATTTTGGACAATATGGCAGAGAATACAGAAATCCTTAGTTAAAAAGTGGTAAGCGATCCCATGGAGAAAAAAAAACAACAAACACCCAAACCAAAAACCGTGGTTTTTTTTTTTTTTTAAGGACTCCATTCCCCAGACTAGTTCACTACTAAGCTGTGGAAACAGTGGTACCAGGACAGCAGCAAGAGGGGCAGGGAGCAGTGGTAAGAAATAAGGACCTTTGAGCCAGTATGGCCTTCAAAGAAATGCAGGTGGCACCCTTCTTCAGGGGGAGGAGTGAGTCCTTGGGAAGAGCCCGTGCTTCTCATCCAAATGAGACAGCTGCTCAGAACCTCCTGTGCATAGGTGGCACCGTGACCTCAATGCCTGTAAAAGCACTCTGGCTATCGCCACCTTCACCCCTAATCTGATCCCTGAAAACCAAACCTTAGAAGATGTGTAAAGTACTCATTCACTTCTGAACACGGTTTAAAGCTATCCCTTGGAGCAGATAGGAGTTTATTTTGTAATCTCTTTACAGCAGCTGAGCGACAGAAAATACACTGCAGTGCAATCCAGTCAGTGTCTCCCTTTAAATTATTTGAAATATCATAAAAATTACTTTGTGCTAATAGAGGCACCCTTTCCTGTCAAAAGGGAAGGGTTAAATTATTGTTAATGACATTTGATTGAATATTTGCTAATAAAATTTATTTTTCATTAATAGATGGACTTGTTAGTCTCCACGTCTCAGTGACAGCCTTGAGAACTCAGCACTAGAAAACCTCTGATTATCCTTTTACAGATTTATAAATATTTTAGTCATCTAATCAAAGTAAAGGAACAACGGAATATGATTTAGGTAAGTATTCTAAAAAGAGCTAGTGAACAGCTAGTCTATCTTTGCACAATCTGTTTTTGAGTAATTCTGAATAAGAATGAATTCCTTAATTTCAGTCTGTTTGGGAATAATTTATGAACAGAATAAGGGCAGACATTCTTGAATATGTTAATTTTTTTAAGTTGTTTCCCTAATAAATGTTAAAAATAAAAATATTCAGAAAACACATACCCATTTGAGCCTGAATTTCTCTCTGACAAGAATCTGACACAATCTGGAAGCCCAGTTTTTTCTTGTTTTTACAGAAACTGGGGCAACTGAAAGTAAAGAATGAGGGAGAGAGAGGTTCTATACTATTCTATAATAAAAATATAGTATCATAATATATATTACATATAATAACAGATCTATACTACTATAACAAGTATTTTTTAAAAAAATTAACATGTACTTGAAGAGATGAACAGAAGACTTGGTGTACTTCAGTTACCTCTTATTTTAACTTAATATATGTTTTCGTTGTTTTACATGCACTTTAGTTTTTTATGGTAATTGCCTACTTATCCTGCTCTTGTCAGCTAATTGGGAGTAATTATCACATCTCTAATTGACCAACAATAACTCCTGTATCTTGTTTTGTTAATTAAATGCTTGTTTAGAAGAATATTTAATTTGCTGTGGTAACATTTTTTTTCCTTGGCGAGCAAGTCAGTGTAACTTTATTATATTCTTCCTGTATAAGGCAGCACATGCAAAGCTCCTAAGAAGATTATGTATAACACCTTATATCTACCATAAAAGGGCTCAGCTGAAGCTTACGTTATTGTTAAATGTCTTGTAAAAGGAATCTGGGACAAAGTTTCAGTTATGATCTGGAAAGCATTCCAGCAGAGGAGAAACTCAAGAAAATAAGGTGATTTTCCTCATAGATGATACATTAGGGATCCTATTTTGGGCCAACTCCCAGTTTACACAGCCTTTAACGAGATCTAAACAAAACATTGTATCACTGAAGTCATGGGCTCTTTATTTGTAATGCCAAGGTGACAGCAGTGTCCTCCGGTCCCTAGGGACATTAAAGGATTTCAGTCAGCTGGGAAGCAGCTGGACTGAAGCAGAGGAGGGAACCAGGAGACCCCCGTGGCCACTCTTCCAGCACACATGGTCTGTGACAGTGCCGGTGCTGCTGTCACATGGTGGAGATGTAAGAGTGGCAATAACATACAATAATATTTGGGGAGAAGGTCTGAAGTTGCTCACAGAGGGCAGCCTTCACGCCTACCTTGCAGCAGTGTGGGGAAAGTCAGGTGGCAACCTCATGCGTAGCACCGGCAAATGACATGATTTCAGACCCAGTTCCCACAGTTACCACTTCCTACAGCAGACACAACACTGATTTGGTGTTGCTTAGTTCTCAGATTTCACCATTCTGTGTGTAGGGATGAACAAATCTAGCCACATCTTACTCTAATTCAGTTTCATGAGCTACATACATAACTTGTAAGTTAAAGGCTTGTAGAAGAAACAAGAAACTAGAATTCACATGGTGCTGACTCAGTAAACTGAAGACAGCAGTTTCTTCAAGAGCTTTCTCTGTGGTTAAAGGTCCACATTTGCTTCTGTTATTTCAGAGCTCGTAAAAAAAACGTACTCTTCGTGTCCTTCCACAGTGCAGTACAATTTATGCAAGCTCATGAACCAATACAACATATGCACACTCAGTCTGTTGACGAAAGAGAAGGGGTCAATAGATATTTGGGACTCCACAAAGCATCATCTGAGAGCTACAGACCTGCAAAATAAAGTTTTTCATTTTTTTTCCACTGATCAATTCTTATTAAGATGTAAAAGAGTGGGAGTGTGGAACGGTTACCTTATTTCTGAGGAAGAAAGGGCTTTTTTCCTTTTTTTTCAGTGAATATGATCTTTCTGTAAAAATGAAAGAGACAAGGACATTTGTTTCTTACTGGAATTTCTATAGTAAATAAGTGTATTACAATAGAAAGTACTGCCTAAGAAACATGCTTGGTACAAGGTTGAAAAGATTTCAGTCATGTAATAGTAGCATAATAAATAAAAACTTTTTTTCCAGAAAAGAAATTACCTGTTCTGCATGACCTTGGTCAAATCAGAATGTTTTCCACTTGTCATAAACTACCGGTATTGTCTCCAAGAGGCCACACCTTGCATAAGCAGCGACCTTCATTTCTCTTTCATCAGCCTGGGAAACACAGGGGTCCCTTTGAATATACAAAGAGTTTTTTTGCTATTCTGAAACAGCTCTCCTTGTTTTCTCAAGCAAGATTGGAAGGTAATATTCTCTAGTTCTTAGTGATTGCACATCTGGTGAAAATTTTTGGCCTTCATGCTTTCAGT
Source organism: Pterocles orientalis (assembly GCA_011057875.1). Taxonomy (NCBI): domain Eukaryota; kingdom Metazoa; phylum Chordata; class Aves; order Pterocliformes; family Pteroclidae; genus Pterocles; species Pterocles orientalis. Next base: position 258,609 of record WKFP01014361.1, read on the forward strand.
GTCACATTTTAATCTGTACCTTATTTAAAAGGGAGAGAGATCCTGGAACCAAAAATAAAGCAGTACCATTTCACCTCATGCGTGATGCTTGCACAGGTCAAGTTCTGCCACTGTACAGAGGTGGCACATTGTCTATTTATACGTCAGTTTTGCTGCATGAAGGCAGCTGTTAATTTTAAGTAGTAAGTGATCCTTGGAATCTCTCCAAGCTGTAGCAGTTGTAGGTGATCCTGTGTTTACAGGAGAAGGGACTGTTGTGTTGTATTTTATGTCCTTGGTCTCGAACATTAGCTACCAGATTTGAACAACTTGGTCTATTCTGTCTGTGAAGGCAGGAGAGCATGAAGTCTGTTTCTGAAGGAAGACTTAAAATAAATCCAGGTTCCTTCTAGTAGCCAGCATAGAATTAAATTGGAATAATTAATAAAGCTTGTATTGCTGAATATAATTTGATTTGGATACAGCTGGTTTGAATATGCAGAAGCTTTAAAAAATACATGGGAAATTATATGTGATTGGGAGAGTGCTTCAAAGTGCTTTTTGGCTATTCATACTAAGTAGGAATCAAGCTACAAACAATTAAAAAGGAAGCTGGAGAAGTAAGTGTGAGCTAAATGGATAGCAAATCCTGATAAATAAAGCAAAGGTTCACAATGCAGTGGTTTACCAAGATGAAACAAAATAAATTCTATTTGAACTTATTTAACTTATTAAAGCAAAACCAAAACCATTGAGGACCTGCAGCTCAAACCAGGCTTGCTAGAACATCTAATGTGTCTGGTTTAGAAGTTTTTAATGGAAAGTGAAAATGTTTCTAGCATTTCGAAACTGATTTTACCATGTTGTAGAATCCACTAGTGAATTCAACACTGAATTAAAGGTTATTGTGCTGAATCTAAATGTCAGGTTTTATGCAAATCAGTTGAATTTTTAAAGATATACCCACATACTGGGTTAAATCTGTTTATAACAGTGATTCAAACATCTGTACATCCACTTCTTAGGTTTCGTAAACATATAAGTTATGAGCTAAATCTGCAAAATTGTCACTTTCCCTATCACTCAGCTGATTAATATCTTATTCACTGTAAGGTTTCATGCTAATAAATGTATGTTTAAGTAGGCAACGTAGCTGAATAAAACCAATATTAATAGACCTAATAACTTGTTCAGTTAAAGAGGGGCTGACTTGAACACAAAGCTGCAAACAGGTAACTTCAAAAGAGTATTCATAAAAATGTGGATTCAAAATATCCAGAAGAGCTTGTTTTCCTGCTCAGGATATCAGTACATTTGAAGCTCCACAACACACAGAGGCAGAATTGAAAAGCTAAAGGGAAAAATCTCTGTGATAGTTGAAAAGCAGCTCTTTCTGATTTTATATTGAAATTCAAACCATTTGGGGCCTAAGTCCTTAGGCAATTTTCTACATAGGAATTCATTTAACACTATTATTATTTTCCCCTCAAATGGATGAAATAAGACCATGGAAGACATTATACTTTTAAATACTCCTTTCATATGTGGAAAGGATCAGACAATGCCAGACTCCTCCAGATCTGATTCTCCTCTGGAGCAGAACAGAATTTCTGGACAGATCACTGCTGTACGAACCATAACCATCCCTTCTCAAAATATAATACCAACTATAACAGTCTGTCTTGCAAGAGACAGGTATGATGGTTTAGTAAAACCATCGCATTACCTAAGGGGTACAGTAAACACAAAGCATGGTGCACCTTTAGAAATTATTTCATGCAATCAAAACCTGTTGTCAAAGCAAAAAAAATAATATCCTGTTAACTCAATGAGATATAAGGGTAATACATTCAACAAAATCTTCGTTGTGGCAAAACAAAATACTGGCATGGACTTAAGGGGGATTTTCAAAAGCAATCACTGCCCCAACAAGTTAAGCATATCCTTCTAGGCTAGTTTTTACCACACCTACTTCAGAGATTCCTCAAACCAAGCATCATGAAAACCAAAGCAGTACTGTGCATGTCCAAAGCAGCACCTTTTCAACCAGTCCTGAAAATAAATCTTGGCCCTTCATAATTAAATGTCTCATTTCTTTGACTGGAGATGAAGAGTACTCTGACTGTAAGCCTGAGAACAGCAACAAACCCGTGAATCTCCAAGGCTTGCACACATGCTCTGTTGTTTTAAAATACATTTTCCACAAAATGTAAGAGGTGGTATTGGTAATCTGGTGAAAAAAAGAAGATAAAAAAATGCTTAAAAACTTAAAAAAAATATTTTTTTTGTAATTTTGTCTCTTCTTCAATTTGTCCTAGATTAAATTATAATAAAAGAACAGAATCTTTTAAAATGACAGAAAGAAAGGAATTAAATAGGACATAAATGGATGTGACAGAGTAGTGTAGTTCATATGTAAATTGGATCACAGTACAGGTAATAAATGTAACTTTTAAATATAACTGTCTTAAGCAGGATGCAAGATTTGAGGCCCAAAGGGGTGCTATTTACTCACGACTTACAGATTGATAAGAATTCCTCTGTTATTCAGTCCAGTGCCCAATTGTTTATCATCTCACTGGAATTTGAAGGACATCCAATAACTTCAGTAGAAGCTCTGTAAGGGTATCTGGCGATGATGTTTGTGCAAATAAAAAGGTTATTTTCTTTCATGAAAAGAAACATAATATTTCATCAGTATGGTATGCAGGTACATTTCATAAGCATAGCTATCTTGGTGTAAACTCAAAAGCAAGCTTCTTTGGTATGGTCTAGAAACCAGCGTGGTTTTGACTGGTCAGTTATAGATATCCCTGGAAGATTGCAGGAATGAAGGCACCTTATTGTTTATATACTTTATTCCCACCTCCTTTGCCCTGTTTTTCATGGCTGAATTTTCACAAATACTTGCCCAAAATCTGTCCCAACCTCTCCTATCCTGGGCACCTTTGTGTCTTACTGAGTTTTCCTACGCTGTCCCTGGCTTATGACATTTTGCTGTACTGTTTGAGAGAGCAGGGCGGGTCTGCACCCAGTGTTTGAACAGATGCCACACGGCAGCTGTACATACAATGGCTCACAATGCTCTCTGCTTTATTCTCTTTTTTTCTAAAAAGATTTGGGGCTTTTGACCACAGGGGAAACTTAAGCTGAATTTCATAAAGCTCTTTCTTAAAATACTTAGTGACAAAATTCTCAGTGTAAGAGTTAATTCACTGCCTACTTTTATCTATGTCAAATTGCAGTTATTTTTCTGCCTATATTTACCATGCCACATATATCAACATGGATCTTGATCTGCGTTTTACCACCTGGTCCCTGAGAGCACCTCTGTATCTTTTTTGTCATTACCCTTGCCTTCATTACCCTGAATAACTTAGCAAATTGTGTCATTTCACTGTTTATTCTCTTTTTCAGATCACTGATGAATACGTCCCCGTGGGACTCCATGGTAATTTTCCTCCAGTGAAAAAATTGACCATTAACTCCTACTCTCCACACTATAAGCTGTTTCTGTGTGTGGTAAACATGCAGAGTGGGAGACTTCTTGCACCTTTTGTAAAATTTAAAAAAATTTATTCCATCTAACTTATGTCTAATACATAAATGATACATTAATGACAAAAATAGATTCCTAGAAAGAGACTCAGCAATTATTCTTTTGAAAGCAAATATTTTTTTTTCTTATTGGAAGTAATTTAGGTTTGCCCTCTCTTGCACCTTGACATTTTTGCTCAGCTTCTATTTTTTACATATGTGAATCACTAGCTTTTCAATACCAAACTGTCACAGACTTGTATATTTTGAAAAGAAGCCAAGTTGCAGTATCATTATGCTTACACGTTCGCCCTGAGGCATAATTGTTCTAATACACAATTTTCATCCTGCAATTTAAAGGAGAGTTAGTCTGTCTTTTTGCCTTCCAGTAACTGTCATAGGATTTTCAGTATGCATTGGATAACACAAGCCCTTTCCTGTTCCCATGGAAATCAATAGGAACACTTCATATCCATTAAAGTCTATCAGAGAAAAAATGGGATCCAGGTAATTAGGACCCACTTTTATTTGGTCAGTGGTTCATTTGAAGTCAGGGGAACTGCTAGGCAGGAAAACACAGGCTGGTCTGCAAAGAGCTAAAATTTTAAGACAACAGAAATAAAAGCATCCCACCTGGTGGGATCCACGCCACTCATGCCATAAGCATGCCCAGATGTGCCTCCGAGAGCTGGGATGGCTGAGGGCACCCAGTGATAGTGGAAGACAGAGTAAGCAAGCCCATGTTTGCAGCTAGGCTGAATGAGAACTTCACCTAGTCCAGAAATATGAGACTAGGGGAAAAGGTAAACCACCGTCTGGTTTTTCTAATCTCATCTTTAACCTGAGCATGGCTCAGCATCATAACATCTAATTCAGTGTGTGACGCTCTGATGTGTACTAAAAGACCAATCTATGATATAAAGCAAAATTACCAGAAATTTGACATCGGTGTTCTTAAGGTTTCTGCATCAGGTTTGTGTGCCCACAGAGGTCCTTCTCTCAGGTGAGGTTTAAAGCAGTTTTAACCCCAGTTAGCTGTCACATGAAGCAAAGCATCTGCCGTTTTACATGGGCTGTCATCATCTCTTCATTGACAAAATCTAATTGTAATAGGGTAAAAGATTTTTTTTATTTTCAGAAAAAATCCCCCAGTTTTGAAAGACTTAAAAAAGCTAAACATCACATATGGGATTATTCATAGATTGGTATAAATGCAAGGTTTTATTTCACAAAAGGAAGAAGAATTTGACAGACCTACCTGTAACTGAAAGATACAGGAAGTTCAGAACCAACCCAGTAGCAAGAGTGTGCACTAGGACGGCAGACAGCAATGTAAAAATGTGGTGAGGCGCAGTAAAATGGAATTATTGACTTCTCAAAGGAAGATCATTCAAATATCGATCACATACAGCGTATTCAGGAACTTAAGAGACAACCCTGGTACTAAGCGTCTTAGGATCACCGCCAGTTTTCTGCATAGTGTAAATTTTTTGACTACAAACTTTGTTACCAGGAGCGAGAAGGTAGTTTAAATGTCTGTAGAAACAAAGTACAGTAATTGCACCTTCTTGCTGTGAGTGAAAGATACAGCTCTAGCAGTGCATTGAAACTGCACCCCAGATAACGATGTGTGTTTAGAACCCAGTCACAGTTCTTGCAGTCTTCAATGTCTTTCAGTTGTTTTTAAATGAACTCATGCAGTATTTTTCTCTAAAAATATGAATATCCAGTATTTCTTTACCAGCCCATTCCTTTATTTGAAATCTTTTTTCTAGAACCCAGCAAAAACATAATCTAAGATATACTGTGTAAAAAATGAAATATAATATTATGCACATGCCTTGCTGAAGTAAAAAAAAAAATAATAAAAAAAACCACCTTATTTACTGTATACCTAGTGCTTTTTATCTTTGACTTAATGAGTACCTAAAAAAAATAGAAGCAAGCAGGGAGACACTAACTTGCCACTCCACCTGACCCCAAATGTAAGTTTTCAATACCAGTCTCAATTCTTGCAGACCATGTTTGTTCTTGACTCTAACTACATATTCAATTTTAATATTATTTATGCTTACAGTGTTCTTAGCAAAAAGTAGCGTGAAATACAGTTTCATTCCAAATCTCTGGAGCAGAATGGAACACCTTGTGCTGAAGAATCCCAAAGACTGGTACATAAGATCGCTTTTATTCTTGATAAAATACACTGCGATTTTTCAGATTTTTGGTTCTGCTTATGTTCCAGCTGTGCTTGGGATCCATGGAACTCTCAAATTTAGAAACTAGTACTTATGTGAAAGATGTTCTGGGAAACTCTACCATTAATGTTGACAAAATGTTGATAAAAATCTGTAAGTATAAAATAGTGACCCAGATATCCTGAAAGAATCATTGTATGGATAAAGGTCACTATGAATCATGCAAAACCTACAAAGCTAATTAAAAATTCTGTTCAGTAGAAAAACCAGCACAACAGACATATCTATGAATAACCATTTCACTTTTACAGCCTGTTGATGCTCTGTGTGCTAGCACACGCTCAGTAATTAAAATATTACAAGAGCACATCTCTTCCTGATGATCTCGCTTTTGCTTTTACCAGTCTTGCCCTCCAATTTTTCATGCCTCTTAGTTTTCTTCACATCAATGAACTGATATACTACAAGCTTTAACTTGTCTATTATTGAGTTTAAAAAAAATCTAAATTGTTACAAGTCTGAATTTTTACTGAACAGGCCTAAAATAGCAGTCCGTGTTATTAAAATAAGCTTCATTGTGTAAACAAAGTGATCTGACTGTTCTTTGAAATGTATTACACCTATTAAATAACTAGTGAAAAAGAACAGAGCACATTCTTAGCATAACTTTTGTCTAGTTATCATAACATTTTTACTGTTGTAGGAGACAACCCCACTAAGTAGCAAGAAGCAAAATACTTTAAATAGCAGTTACCACCACTGATACATTTCACATATCTTTGCTGTCCGTTCCGTTGTCAAGTACATAGACCTATTTTGGTGCTCTGAGCTCAGTATTAGTTTTGATTTTTAACAAAACAGCTATGAAAATTGACCTCTGTTGAACTATATCTATTATATAGTATACTAGAGAGTATATACACACATGTAGGTGTTCATTCTTCTGAAGCAATTAACATACCTCAAAGTCTGCTGCAAGGATCAAACAATACTCCAATGACCTTCAATATGTTTATAAGAGACAGGACATGTTGCAGTGGGCAAAATACAATCTTTACTATTAGATGCATCTGTTCCCAAGACATTTGTAGTTATTCTGCTGAAGCTAACAAGGTAGAAGAGCAAGAAAAATTCTACTGATTTGACTGTTGTCAATCTCTTTCCTGTAATATTAATACTACTGTAAAACAGAAATGGCACTAAGTATAAAGTAAAAATAAACAATACAATGTGTAGTTCAAAAGGATTTTTACATCAATTGAGTTTTGTCAATAACTTTGACGAGAGTGACTTCACCAAAATGTTGCAATAAGAAGTTGAGAGGCAATTCAGACATTTCCATATGATTCTTGCTGAGTTCCAGAAGTAAAGTTCAGCTCTTTCTGAATTTTATGAGAAGTGTGGTTCAAACCAAGCTTATATACAATTGCATAAGATTCCAATTGTCAAGAGCTTTGTATTCAGAAGATGAGGCAGATATCATCTACTTGACATTTCAGCAGCATCTCAGCCTGAGTGCAAAGGAGGAAATTCAATCCCAGAGTGCTTCGCAGGAAAGCTTTGTATTTTCTTTATCTTATTTTTATTATTTTTATTTTAAACTAAGGTAAAGCTTGTATGCATCTAACTTTGAAAAGACATGCAAAGTTTTAGTACAGCAAACATAAAAGAAGTGTCTTTCAGTTTTGTTTTCTTTCTAGGTAAGGGTAGGTAAATGTCAAGAAACCTCTTTAATTTTATATTCTAAAAAAGAATGATTTATGGGGAAGAGAAATCAAATTACTTACGTATAATAGGAGATTTTTGAAGGTAGTTCCCTGTTTCCCTGAAGGTAACACAGAGATCTGTGATGATTCACCAGTTTGTACTACAAAGTTAGGAGGCAGAAACTCCATTAATTATTCAGCTCTGTTAAGGAAAAGAAAGAGGATGAAGGAAATTAAATGTAGGAAACATGGAAAAGAAAAGAAAAATATTCACCTTTTCTCCACCTGTCAAAAATCGCCATTAAGTTTGAAATGAGAAAATGAGGCGAGCTGAGGCTTCTGGAAGGAAAACTGCTAAATTCAGGGAAGGAGAGTTTTGAAAAGCATGATGCCATTGCTGCGGACTCTTGCTCTCTTGTATGTGAGGGTGTTGGTGCCCAAAAGAACCAGATAACCATTTGCACCTTTTGGCATGTAAATACAGGTATAAATTTGACTACTGACGTAACTGAGCTTGAAGGGCTACCAAAAATTTTCGGGGTTTAGTGTACAGAACAGCTCAGTACCACAAGCTGAGGCTTCACGCTTTCAGTTCACCTAATTCAGCAACCTTCTGTTCATCTCAGTGGAGCAAAATTTATTTACTAAGTGCTATCCCTTAGATTTTAGTAACCACCAATTTATAGCAGGAAGACTTTATGGGCACATAGGAAATGGTATAGGATGTAAATGTGCGTGGATGAACCTAGAGGTAAGGAGCAGAGGCAGAATAATGGCAGACATCTAAATGCTTATTCAGAAGCACACAGCTGTGAAAGTTTAAAAGCAGAGGGGAGAGATAAAATGCAGGCACACATCAACACTGAAAGAAAAGTCTCCCTAATTCTAATTTATTGAGCACTGAACGAGGATTTGAATATAAAAGAAAGGACTTCTAAACATCAACTACAACAGTTTCAACCAAATTTAAAAGAAAGTTATTTTATGGAAGGTCTGATGGTGTTCCTACCCTGAAGAATCTGGTGGAGTTCCTTAATTCCTGGGTGTATACTGAGCCTGAGATGGGGTAACAAAATCCTTACGATTTGTAGGCAAAAACTCTACAGATAAGCTTTAAGAGATCACTTCTCAGATAAAATGACTGCGTAAACCTGTCTCATATACACACTCTTAGCTTACATCTTTCTATCTTTAATGCATCCTACATAATGTATCTGAACATCTCCTTGAATGCTCAATAATTTTAATTGATTATAATAGATGGTTAAAAGGAAGGTGTAATGATTGCATGTCTCGAGAGAACATGATCTATATTTGTTTAGATCTGTAGAATTAGCTTGTCCAAAAGGAACTGTTAAAAACAGTGTAATAAAACCATAAGATCACTTCCTAGAAGTGATAGTTAAATCAATAACCTGTGCAACCTATTACTCTGGTTGACATAAGCCTTGAGTAGTCTGTCAGCAGAAGGTTACGCTATGAAACATAATTAAAGAAAGATAAAATTGATTACATATCTACATCTTGAAACTGGAAAGGTATTTCTGATGATTATCGAAATATTGAAGTGTTTAATTTATCTTCTGCTTGCACCAAATCAGTAGAAAAATCTCTTCTGCAATTTTAATGTATTACTCCTAAATTTGCTTTTATTACAAGAATGTACTTTTCCACTCTAAGAAGTGGTTATGAATAGATAACTGATATTCTTTGAAAATAGCAGTCTGAAATGTATAGTAATGAAATCAGATGAATACTTCCCAACATATTTCTGTGCTTATTTTACTGTATCTCTACAAGAGCTTTACATGTAATCTAAAGCTGTAGAATAATTGTAATTGCTACTTCAGTTTTTATTTAAGATGGTTTTCCTCTAAACTTTACAGGACAACAAGAACAAGGCACGTATGTATCTTGCTTTTGTGTAAATGTCCTGGATGATTTGGATTATAATGGGTCCTGAACAAGAGAGAATGCCTACAGTGTCACATCTGACAAACCCTTTTTATGGATCTACACAAGATGTCATTGTGCAAAGCCTATTTATTTTTCTTTTTGTAGAAAAGAAAGTCATTGTATTGCTCTAGATCTGAGATCTAGTTTCAGATGTAACTCTGAAGGTACTGTGCAACTTTAAATAGGTCAGTGAACTATTGTACAGTTCCGTTGGCCTTTTTGTAAAAGAAAAATAATAAGGTAAAGACCTAGTAATGCAGTATAAGATTTATGTTTTGAGCGGTGTTGCAAGGTGTGCTTATGTAATATTCCTCACTTGCATTGTTCTTGCGACCACTGTTACAGAACTATGATTAATCTATGCCTATAATGAAAAAAAATACTGCATCTCATTCTCTTTTTAGTATATATATTTTTATGATAGTGTAACTTCAAAGATTTTGATGCAAAGACATAGTACTCATGTAATCTGACAGAAGAATAGAGCTCATTGTATATCATTCCCACCTGGTGCTGCTTCTCTGTATAATTTTATTTGTTGGGCGGAGTGTTAAAATGTTCAGAATGTAATCATTATTCAGCATCATAATCAAGAATCAACTTTGCATAGGAAACTGGTCCAATTTAATCTTTTTGAAATCTATTTTAAACTGCTTTTTTTGCACTGAATGAAAAGAGTGGCATTTCAGTGAGCTGCATTAGCTCCATCATTTCAGCTGTGTCAGAGTGGTTAATAGTACACATCACACAAGGCTGGAGGATGGAACTAGAGCTAACAAATGTTTCATAGTTTCTTGTTTTCCTTCACCCATTTATCCCATGCTGATAGCCAAACCTAGCCGTTGAAGAATATAAAGCATCATGCACAAATTCTGGCAGGCAGTCAGCCTATGAATTTCAGAGCTGTCAAGGCTGCATGTTTCAATCAGTTTTGGCACCTCTTGGCATTTCTCTTCAGATTCCACTTTCTATAAATAATTCCCTTACTTGGGTGTTCTTTCTAGTTCATTTCTGAACGTATAGCAAGAATGGCTCTCACCTCTTACTATGGCTTTTTCTTTGTCTTCACTTTAAAAACCTGTATAAACAAGAATTAAAATTTACTTGAGATTAAAATAATCTAGAATGTTTGGATGATGGAATGTATGTTTCATTTTAAATTAAATTTGTAATTCTCACACTGAGATCTTGGAGAAATTAACTGGCATATTCTTTTCTTATTTGAGATATTCTGAGTTTCCTCTCATCATTTTGAGTGAATTGGCAAATTAACAGTCTCCATCACAGCAGGAGAGCCTAGGGAATGAGTTACATCCCCCTTGGCTCAGAGTCATGGTATGATTTCCTTGCACACCCATTCACCTCTGCTGGCACTGCTGTAGGTTGCAGGAGGTGCAGAGAGCACAGCCAGCGCTTTTCCCACGCAGCTCCTTTCAGAGACCATGTATTCCCCTCAGGGAGGGGCAGCAGCTCAGCAAGGCTGCTCTGTGCCCTCACACCTGGTATTTCATTTGACCCAAACTCTAAAAGGCTCTGGGGGCCTCTGGAGAACAAGTCCACCAAGTGACCTCCTAGGACCTGGTATCTGTTTAAACCTCTTTTTTTTTAATCTCAGGTATTTGTACCTTCCCGATTTCTTCTGCTTTCTAAACCACAGAGAGATGACAGGAGTCACTGATTCTGTAGGAAGAGCTCCTTAGCATAGCTGCTTCGATCGCAAGGCATTTGCCAGGTGATCACCAGGATTTTCAGCTTCTTTTCAGGGAATCGTCCTGGCGAGGAGAGCGTTTCAGACTCTTGGTGAAGGCAGAAACATCCTATGGTTTGAAGTACTGCTGAGACGCTCACCTTCCAGTATGATTCTGCAGTGAGCGGGAATACTACCCATCCCTTTTGGTACCCAAACTGAATGGGATAATTGCCGTGGAGAACCGGTAAGTGATAGCCCTGATGAATCTTGAATGGGACTATTCAATGGGACTATGTATTTAAGACTCCAAAGAGGAGTAAACTGCATAAAGACAATTAAAGGCTTTTCACAAGTTTTCCGAGCTCAAATATTTTCTATCAAAAATGTCGGCTTTTGTTGCTGTTTTTGGGGTTTTGTTTAGGGTTTTTTTGAAGACTGCAGGTCTGATTGATAAAGCCACCCCTGCTATTTTCTGCTCTACCAGTGATTTTACTTAACTAAAGAAAACTTGTAAATGGAATGAGCAGATCATGCAATAAAATGTATTTCAAGTAAAACCAAATAGAAATTTTCTGATAGGTAACCATCAACAGACCCTTATGAGGTCTTATGAGGTCTAGTTTTTGACAGATGCTCTTCTGTGTTTTCTTCAGTAAGTCAGATTGCAATATAATTACCAGCAACTCTACCACATCTAAAAAAGCTTTTAAGGATAGTAAGCAATTAAAATAACCCTTAAAGAATTATCAGATTACCTTCATGCCAATAATTAAGTTTTGGTACAGTGCAAGATATATGTGAAGAAAACATTCAAGCTGTGACAAAGATCCTTTCTGAGAAAACAGGATTTAAGAGTCATCAACTAGAAGCACATCCATATATCAGCTTGCCATTGCTAAAGGCCTAATGAAGTCTTTGGATATACAAAAAGGCAAATTTTACACTGAATAATGTACACACAGTTATAATAAAACTGCTCTCAGACACCTAGCATTCTTTGTCTTGTTGTGAACCACAAAAACAGTTTGAAATGAATGTGGAAAACCAAAAAGGAATCCAGCAAATTAAAAAAAAAAAAAAAAAAAAAAAAAAACACCCACACACCACC